>KZ070509.1:159021-174390 GCA_002091845.1 Anopheles cracens
AAGGTTAAAAACAGATGCATAAAAAGAGCGGCAGTTTGGTGCCTCATGCAGTCAGTTGGCATCGATACAAAATCTAATGTAGCCGAAAGACTTAAAACCTCTACAAAGAAGCATATAAAAAACCTTTCTGCCGCTCTACAGTGTGAAAAGATTAGATTCTAGCAAACGATCATCCCAACGGTCATTTTGAAAATCGCTCCACAAGCACATCAACAACAAGCGTGCTGTGCGAGCGTGCTCCCATCTGACAGCTGTCATCGCAGAGCTATCAGCTGAGAGCGAGACGAAGTAAACAAAGAAAGCGTTCGCGTTTTTTTTCTCGTTTGCTGTTGCTGCTGCTGCTCTCCACACACTGGCGCTGGCTGATGAAACACAATCGGGGTGGTGATGTTAAACCCCTCTTTCCTGTTTATTAATTTCCCATCGCCAGCGCACCAGCCACCAGGGCAGCATCGCGCGGCCATTTACTGTCCAGACATTTCGCGAAACAGTGTTATTGTGTAAGCTACAGCTGGAGCAAAAGTGGTTGGTTGGTGCCTGTGGATTACTCATCTGAATCGTGTTTTGGATCGGTTGTTGAAGGAAGTTACAAGAAAGTGTGGAAAGTGATTTTTCCGTGCACAGAAAAGCGATAGTTTGCAAACGTCTTCGTGGTCGTCGTCGTCGTCGCCCGTAGTGTGGGACGACGCAATACACAACGACGACATCATCAGCGTCATCGCAGATGGCTGTGTGTACCACCAACACCAACAACGCTACCACCACCACCATCACCTCGAACCTGACGTCCGAGTCCGGCGGTGCTCCGGAGAACTTCCACATAACGTACTCGCACGATGGCGACGAGGATGACGACGAAACCGGGGCGGACATCGTACACGACGGTGATCTGCTCTCCACGTCCAGCTTCCAGATCGGTGGGATAGTCGGGGAGGGTAGCACCCTGCGCTGCCCGCTGTGCGGTGCGCACCGCCGTCAGTTCCACTGCAAATCCTGCATCCGGCACGGTGACTTCCTGCACGCCGCCACCGACGTCTACTGTCAGCTGCCGGAGCGGTTCGGAGAGAAGCAGCAGCGGCTGCGCAATCTCCGCACGGCCAACGCGACCCTCGAGGCCCGCGGGACGCACATGCTCGAGCGGCTGTACCAGGCGGGACGGCTAGCGGGCGAAATCAAGCAGCGCACGGACAAGGCAAACATCATACGCAAAACGATCGAGCTGAAGCGTATCGCGATCGAGGAGCTGCGATCGCGTCAACGTCATCTCGGTGACGCGATCCGCAAGCTTCGCATCACGCTGCCCCGGTATGACGACAAGGTGAAGACGCTGAGCGAGTTCGTGGCCGGCAAGCTGGAGGAGAGCGAACATCGGAAGGCGCGGCTGGCGGCCGTGCAGGAGCGGTTGCGTCTGTTGAAGCGCGAACAGGTGCAGCAGCTCGTGCGGATCGTATTTCCCATCACGCAGACGATCGCGAGCAGGAGCAGCCTGGCGGGCAGCAGTAGCAGCAGCGCCACGAGCAACGCCAGCGGTTGTTCCACCGGCGGTGGGTTCGGTACACGCACCACGATCAACGAAATCTCGGACGCGGCGCGGACGGCGTACGTGCGCGGCCAGTGGATCCTGCAGGACAGCCTGGGTGAGGTGCAGCACGTGATCGTTGCACCGGCACTGCCCGGCACGGGCAACTACGCCGCCTACAACGAATGGGCCGCCGATGGTCGTGGTACCGCAGGTGGCACTGGTGGGGCTAGTGCACTCCCGAGCGTCACTGCGGCCGGAATGGGCGCTTCGAACATGGACGCTTCATCGTCCGCACCGGCAGTGGGCAGCAAAATGGGCAGTCAAAACCCGGCCCACGCCATTGCGGCGGCCCTAACGTACACGAGCCAGCTGGTGGCACTGCTCGGGTACTACCTGGACGTGCGGTTACCGTACCGGGTGTCGTATGCGGACTTCTGCACGACCACCCTGTCGGAGGCACAGTTCGCCCGGAAGGTGGCCCGGCTCAACGCGGACATTGTGTTCCTGTGCCACACGCAGGGCTGCCGGCTGAACGATATGAACCCGACGCACACGCTGGAGAACTTGCTGTGCATGCTAAAGTCGCCCGACCTGGGCCACTGCGGTGCGACCGACCGGACGAGCTGTCTGTCGGACTCGATGGAGCAGTTGCTGATGCAGAACATCGGGGAAGATTCCGATTCGGAAGGTGAGTTTTTGGGGAGCGTTTGCAGACGATTTCAGAGTAAGGCAAGGTTCTTATCCGAAGAACCGAATCGTTGCTAAGAGCGATTTGTTCAAAAGAGTGGGTGAGTGGGATTTCCCAATTCTTGATTGTTATTGCAAACCTGTCCAAATCTGGGCTTCCGTAGGAGTCTTCACGTATCAAAGAGATTGTAATTGAGAATTCCCAGCCTAAGGCAATACGCCAGGGAAGAAGTTGCTGAAGAACGACAATGTCTATCAGTGAATCTGGGTATTTCTAATACGACAACCCTTCCTGGCAGTCAAATGCCGAATGAACAATCTATACAGATAATCCAGTAATCCACGAGAACCTGACAGAGAAACTTCTCTTTCTTTTGTAGATGAAACAACCCTTCACCAGGAGTGGGAAGCCGTGCCGAGCAACCTGTCACCGGTGACGGTAGACCCACCGTATCTCCAACCGATGGCGCTGGACCAAAGGCGCGCAACGGTCGGCCACTATCATCATCTCCAGCCGCCGAGCGGGGCAGCGGCCACAAGCCTCATGACCAGTGCCTTCGCCTCGGTCAGCTCATTCTGGAAGGGTTGGACCGGAAAGTGAAGACTTTCCCACCATCAGGGTCGGTTGATAATTTTTTTTGTTTTGCAGCAGCAGCAGCAGCAATCGTTCTGCGCGTGTACAATGTGATAGCACAAAACCCTGCCCCATTCCACAAAAAAAAACTAGCAAACAAGCAAACAAACAAACAAAAATAACGCGCAGTAGAGAAATAGAGGCTTCCGAAACGATGAATTGTGGACTATTTTCGTTACTTTCTTCCGCTCGTCCTCGATTTTCGCACGGTTAGGGTAGAGTTTGCGTTTTCAGTTAGCGCGGGATGGGAGCGATACATACATATTCGTTTAAGCAAGAAACAAAATGAAACTCGTTTTTATAGATGTTATTTTTTAACGAAACCCATAGAAAATAGTACATAAAATCGCTATACTCTGTAGTACGTTTAACTCGGAACGCGGAAATAAACTAATATACAGAACATTGCTGTGATTAACTTCAGAACAAAAGCGTCAAGATTGACCATCAATGGGAATGAAAGAAATAGCTACTAGTCCAGATATTTACCAGTGAGCCAGAAATGGCAGACTTAGACCTACTAGAGTTTGTTGGGTCAATGGAGAATAAGAAGATATACTGTCCACTATACTTTGAAATCAGATGTGGATCGATTGCTAGACAATAAGTACTACATACATTGACTTTCGCAATGTCAAATATTGTTTTGTTTGTTTTGAGCAATTCGACTATTCTGGGAATCACTCCTAAGGCATTAACTTAACTCTTTTTTCGACCATAGCTGTGCAACCTTTATGGTTTGTCTGACATTTGCTATTTCCAAGCTATCAATACTACATTATAGTATATCTAGTGAGAGTTTTAGTAGCGGAGCGCATGGCTTTCCAAACCGCAGAAAGTGGCTTGAAAATCAGAAACGGTAGACCAAGGCTGATGACCCAACGAAAAACAAGAAATCTACACCTCAAAAACTCATCAGAATGAAGTCCATTCTGAAAATTAAAGGGCAATCTACTATCTTATGCTATGAAGATCAGTTGCCCTAGTTTCTTCAGGGTTTCAAGCCTCGGTGTTCTGATAAGTACATATCTACATGAATAATGGAAAGCTAGTCCAGATGCACCACCCTGATTGGGTTAATGAGATTCTGTTAGTAGTGCTTTAACAAGACCAAATCCGGCCACACCCCATAGCAACAAATCAACAGCGGCCGCCCATGAGTAAAGGGCCCACCGCCGTGTCTGTGCCCGAGTGTGGATGGGCAGAATTGATTGATAAGCTTTCCCCGCTGAAAGACGGAAGCCACCGCTGACGGGACTGTGAGAAAAACAAGCGTGTTTGATGCGACGCGATTACGCAGCCCCCACGTGGTCCGGCGATGGGAGGCGGGTGCCACAAACGATGCCTTGTGGCTGACTCAAACTCGAACGAAGTGGGGGATTTTTATAGCGGTTTGTTTACCGGAAGCTGGCCGGATTTGCGTTTCAGATGCGGTGTAGAGGTCTAGGACAGTGATATTCCATTGCATCATTCTACCAAGAACTAGGAAATGGTTCGGTTCCAAGACTCTAGGGCAACTCACAACTGAAAACGCATACGAGTATGCGACCTAGAAGTTTTCACATCACCAGACAAAGGCTCTCCGCCCTCTGAACGATGTATCTCCGATGGATCGTCCTATTCCACCTCCCACAGTCGCTTTGTTTGCCACAAATCTTATCATCATCGTTGATGCCCGCACAACACAGCAAAAAAGAACACCACACCAGCTGATAGATGCACACTGTATCAAAACATCCTTCAACTGTGGCCCACCACCAGCCTGGTCCGGCAACTCCGGCGAACAAACAATCTAAGCCTCAAGTATCAAGTATCACGACTACACCGTCCTCCACTCGCACTCTCTCCGCGCATTGCTGTGACCTAAATGCAGTTCATCTGCTGCGTCTCCAACAACGTCGTCGAGTGGGGTTTGCCACTCTTCCAGCAAGTTGCCTAGTTGCCCTTCCTGCACAGACACACTTCACAAACCACAAGCAAATCGACTAGACGCAGCTCCCGGGGTCTATGCTAATGGCTCACCGATTCATTTTGCTGCTTTGAAGGTTGTGTCGCGGTGTTTCCTTGTTAAGCTGGACGCGCGATCACTCGATCTCCGATAGCACAGGTATTAGAACTGATGTATAAATCACGTTCACAACAGACCAACACGCTTCCGTTGCACTCCGCCGACTAGACACTTGATCTTGATGATCTTGAACCTGACGAAAGTAGCGTAGGGTTCTAAGCAAATGGGTAGGACACTGTCACCGGGTTCTTTCCTTTCGGCATACACACGGGACGGAAGGTTATGTGGTGCTCGTACGCGCGCGCGTTAGCTTAGTTCGATTTCTCGCAAACAACTGACGCCCAACAGTGGCGCACAGATTGACTTTAAACCAGTCCCGATCGGTCCGGCCGGGCACGGCTCCGCACGCTCCATACGTGTACAACAACGGCCGACCCTCGTCCCGCGGGCCCGTAAGCCGTCCAGCTGTCGTGACGTGTTTTTCCTCTTCTTTTCCGCCGGCGTTGTTGTTCTGCGATGGGCGCGAATGGGCGAGGGACGGGCCGTGATAAGAACCTGGTTTGAGTGGTGTGGCCGGCGCGGTCGAGTCGTTCGATCCAGTTGCTCCAGTAAACAACTTCCCTCTTCGCCGGCAGGCAATGGAGGTGGCAAGCAAGACAACAACGCGAAGTTGCCACGAGGTTTGTCGGACCCCTCGAGGATCACATGGGAAGATCAAGTTGCGGTATCGCGTGTGGAAATTTCGCCGCTCCCAAACTGGGACGCTAGAACATGACGTACACCTTAACGATCATCTCAGCAGCAGTCACGCTGTTGCTAAGGGTCTGCGGATTCTCCATCGGAATCAAGTAGCTCTAGAGAGGTCGACATACGATCCACTTGACATTCGATGCAAAAACAACCGCAACACTCTCTCTCTCTATCTCTTGCTCTCTTTCTCGTGGGAGATTCCACCTTCTTCCTAGCCTGATAACGACGAGGCTGATCATGATCATGCTTCCTAGCCGCACGGTTGTTGTTCCCCAAGGGCCCTACTGCATTATCGGCCCTGGTGATTGGGATTTCTCGACTGGAGCATGACTTAATCGATGCCATAAATTGCACTACACCATCGAGTGTGCTGTTTATTATCGGAACGCAGCGTGTGCAACTACCAAGCGACTTACCTCACGGTGGCCCACGAGTGGTGGTGGCAGGAAAGCCCCCTAAAGCCGCGTAGCATCTGAGCAGAGCGTTTGCAGAGGCTGCACCTGAGGCCGCCAATCGTAAAACACTTACACCGCACTCAACAACGCAACAGCTGCATGCAGAACTAACCTCACACTCCAACGAGAACACAGTCACCGAGAAGTCGATGAAATAATCTTCCTAATCTCTCGCGCTGCGCGTGAGTGTGTGTGGGTTGATAAAGCCGCCCGCGTCACTCGCACACGAATGTGTGCACGCGAAAATCAGCTGTTTTCCGTCAAAACAATACGCGCGCGCCTTCTGTCACACACACCCGCTTTATCTCCCACCCGACCGACGACGCTCCGTGACGTTGCGCTTATCTCGCGCCCGTTGCAAAGTGCAACTACAGACTGAGTTACGGAGATATGGCCAACAGATTCTCGAACCCCGCACCCCGCGTTCCACGTTCCAACGCACCCTTTTGCGGGCGGAGATGAGTTGCACTTCTCCGAAACCCGTTTTTGACGAGCCTTCAGTGAGACCAGCAGGCGGTGCGAGGCCGACAACAATCGAAGGTGGCGAGGTAAACGGCTCCTTCATTGGCTTTCAAGTGCAATTTAATGTACGGCGAAGGAATTCTAACCGGTCGTTGTACAGCGGGCGGGAACAAGGCTTATCAACACGTGCTTCCCGATTGGCAGTGCGTGGCAGACGGTTCAAAATTGCCCCAATTCCGGAACGGACTGGTTTCGGGGTTTCGGGCGTGATAACGACCGCGCTTCCAGTAACCGGGACCGGTTTCGGTGATTTTTGGCAGCGATGACCCCACGTTATTTTTGTTTTGTACTCTTCTGGATTGAACCAGAATTGGGTACGGCTCGTTTCCTGGTAGCATGATTTCTTTTATCGCTACATGTTCGGATGATCCGATTCGGAACGCTCAAGAGCGGGGTGAAGGTCAGTTTCGGTTCGGCCGCAGTGACGACGCAGTGGAGTTATAAAATTTGCGAGCGGACGCCCTTTTGCGTCTGAAGCTAAATTGAAGCTAATAGAGACTCTCAATTGAAGGCGACGATGCGTAACAGATCACCCGATGTAAGGTTTCGAGTTTCGTTTCCGTAGGCCAGTGGACAAGGCTTGGCGAGTTGCTAAGTTGACGTAGGTTATATCTTGCCTCAAGTAGGAGATCCGAGTTACTAGGCAGGAAATAATTGATGCAGAAAGCGTCAAGCTGTTCTGGTGTTCAAGGTAGAACTACGCGAATGAACAAAGACTCGAGACGAGTTAGAGTTAGTTAGTTTTGCATAGACATCGTGCATGTTCGATGATTTCCCTCTTAAGATTTATGTTGTAGTGCACCTATTTCAATTCGTGTTTTAAGGATAATGCATTTCTGTAATTGTTGCTGTTACGACCATTCTTGAAGAGAGAGTGAGAGATATAGAGAAGGAGGGAGATAGCTACTTATAAAGAGTGATTCTATCTTTCTTGAAAATCTTTCCTTTCTGCATCAGTAGACTAGATTCGCCCGATTTGAGCACTGAACTATCTACTATCTACTACTACTACTACTGCTATGTTTAGTATCTAACATAGCTTTAAGATCATAAACAATAGAAAAGTTAGAGAAGGTAGACACATTTATAAAAAATAAAGAATAGAAAAGGACTAAGCTTATTTCCTAAAGGAACAACGAAAGAACTAATAACGACATTAGACAAAAAAGATAAAATTCAAACCATCCAGTGATCTGGCCAGTGCGAATAGATTGCAAATCTCGGACCGAGATTTTGCAGTCAATGTGTCAGAGTGGCAGGCTGGTTGATATTTCAGTGATTGTTGGCATATCCGCCAGAAGTAATGGGGCTCCGAGTGGGAGCGACGTTGAAATCTTCTTTCGTCGAATCGTAGATTTCGTTTTATTTACTTCTTCCACTATTTTAAATTATCTCCGTACATGAAGTGATGCGTGAGTCAGTAACTGCGTCCAAAACACTTAGTGATCGTCAAACTCAACCACAGCGTGGTACAGTGAACAAACAAATCAATCAATGTGCATCTCGCGTCCCAGGACGGGGCCTGGCCGGGCTTAACTACACGACCGCCAGTCTAGACACTCCTCCAAAGATGTGCTATAAACAAACTCCCTGCAGTCCGGGCGGGCCAAGGCTACACAGCGAGAAAAACAGCCCTCCTCGTGGTTCGGAGCATGCCTGCCAAGAAGGATTGAGGACGACGCGCAACTGGCCAAGCAGGGAGAAGAGAAACAGAATTACGCCACTCGGCACCTTGTTTATTCACTTCGCCCGGCATGGCATGACCTCGGCGGTAGAGGGGGAAAACAAACAACGTACACAGAGCATCAGCAGCAAAAGCACGCGATCAACAACAGTGGCACGGATTTTTGTTTGTTTGTTGCGTCAAACGTCTAGCTGCAGCAACTGCTCCAGGGGCGTTGTCCGCAGAAATTCGCGCACCTCTTCCGGCACAGAAGCAAGGAACTGCGTGAACTGCTCGGTTAGATGCGCCTGAACGTCCTCCACGTTCCGTACACCGTTCGCCACCTTGCCGTAGAGGTGATAGAACAACCGGAAAAACTCGTTGAAACTACCCTGGGTCGAGAGGGATTGGATGGTGGTGGTCGACAGGTTTCCGGTGCGATTGTGCGAACGGTTGGCGAAGCTGGACTGGGTCAGGTGTTGCCGGAGCTCCCCGGCACAGAGTTGCTCCGCACGGGCCAGTACCTCGGGTGGAAAACTGACGGTGCGCGCGAGTGACAGACCGTAGTTCCGCACCACCGTACGTCCCTCGGTGACGGTGTACTTGTAGCGCAACCGTTCGACCCCATCCATCTGGACCGTTTCCGTTTGCAGACAGAGCTGGGACACGTTGTGATGGGCCTCGAGCGGCCGCAACAGGTCCATGCAGTGAGTTGTTATGAATATGAAAGGCTTCCGAATGGCTGCCAGTGTTGGTACGGACGCTTCAGCACCATTCTCCTGTCCAACGTAGTCAATGATGCGCTCCAGCAGCGTCCACTTGGAGCTGCTCGTATCGGGACGATGTGTATCGCCGTACAGCTCATCGATCGCGACCAAGCTGCAGGGTGTCAGGCAGTGGCGCACAAACTGCAGCTTGTTGTACATGCGGCACGACTCTGAATCGTCCTGCTGCTGACTATCGGCGTCCCCGAATATGCTAAGCAGGCGATCGACAATCCGAATCTGAGCCTGCTGCGCCGGGATGTAGCATCCCAGCTGGGCCATGATCTGGAGCGTGCAGATCGTTTTCATGTACACCGTCTTCCCGCTCATGTTAGGCCCCGTGACGATGAACACATTGTACTCCGGAGTGGCAATCTAGAAGAGAGACGATGGATGATGCAACTATGGGTTAAGCGCGTTGAGCTTATCTCTTAGCGTCGGCAAGCAACCCCGATCCCTTACCACATTGTTTCGCACGATCTTCCTCTCACCGCAGTGACTCTCCAGCAACGGATGCCTCCCGGCCACTATCTTCGTTTCGTCACCGAAGCACGGCTCGCAGAATTCCTTGCCCTGGCTGACGGTGGCAAGCGCCTGAACCACGTCTAGATCCGTCAGACATCCCACCAAATTGTACACCGCATCGACACTCTCCCGTACGCTCTCGACCAAACCCCGAATAATACCGTAACTGATGTGCTCTATTTCCTTCCCAACCGAGCCGAGCTTCTCGTTGAACACCATCAGCCGACCGTTCGTGAGCGTGTACCGACGGCCGACGCGGCCCAGTATCTGGAAGCTTCCACTCAGCTGCTCGGCCACATGGTCCACCTCGTCGTTCGCCAGCACGTACAGCAGATGGAACCCGTTCTGCTTCGAGTGGTTCAGCTTCAGCTGCATCCGCGTGGACAGGCTCAGCTCGGCGACATACTGACGGATCTCGTCGATTACGCCGGAGTAGAGGCACCGCAGCAGGTCCAAGATTGAGTTGATCTTAGCACGCACCAGAAACAGCCTATTGTACGTCGTACTCCGCTCGACCGGGCTATCGTCCAGCACCTTGCAGATTTTTTCGAGCAGCTCGGCGTACACCGTGTCTTCGAGCGTTTGCTTCAGATCGTTCATATACGGGGCGCGAACGTCTGCCAGTAGCTCGCGCAACTTTGGCACGGCGGTTAGGACATTGCGCAGACTAGAGGCTTGATTCAGCATATGGATCGTGTTGTGGTGAGTAGATTTCTGCAAAAGGAAATAGAAAATGATCAGATCGACGTTCTTCTCTATGAGAGAGACTACTTCACAAGTACCATGCGATCGATGTCCACCGAGAGCTTGAGCAGTCCACCGACATCCTTCACCTCGGTTAGCGCCCGTCGAATACCCTGGAGCAGTGTTGGCTTTCCCAGCATCTCCCGGATACAGGCCAGACGCATCTCGAGCCTCTCCCGACTCGTCCACGGCTCGATGATGTTCGCCCGCAGGTGCCGTTTGCCGATGCCCGTCACGCAGTGGTTCATAAACCCGAACAGTGACCTCCGCTCGTCCCCCTTCTGCAGCGGCCCCAGCAGCTCGAGCTGTCCGATGCACTCCACGTCCATCGTCATCGTGGACATTTTATCGATGTAGCTTAGCTTCAGCGAACGCGAAGCGATCTGCAACAAGGCCGCCTCCATACAGTGTCGCAGCAAGGCACCGCAGGACGCCAGCCCGTAGTACTTGCTCTGAATAAACCCCCGAAGTTTGGCGTAATCGCGACTGCACAGCTGCGACAGGTAGCTCTCGGCGACGCTATCGTTAAAGTACGACCGGCCAAGCCCGAGAATTTGCGTCCGGGGCAGGAACTGGTGGATCAGCTTCGGTAGGTACGACGAGCTCGTAGCCAGTGCGTGCTCGGAGAAGTAAATGACGGTCGGGTCGAGGCTGTGCAGTGTAGTCAGCGTGACGGAGTACCAGAAATTGTCACCGTACTGGGTGAGCTTCAGATGCGGCGCGGTAACGTCGATTGCGGCCATACCAACCTCCAGTGCAGCATGCCCACGGCCTTCGGCAAGCACCACAATGACGTATCCACCGTCTCTGCCGCCACCGGCATCTTGAGGAGCTTGAAACACACCGGGACCAGGTGCGGTTGCGTTGGAGTTGTTTGCCGATGTGTCACGCCGTACGCTCGCAAACGAACGACTTCGACTATACGGCATGGAACGCTCATTTCTATCCTGAACACGACCACGCGGTCCCACCGGAATGCCAGCAGCAATCGGCAGAACACTTTTACTGCGATACGGTATAAAGTTCATACTTCGAAGCAGACGCACCGACCGGGTCGATGGACACTAGATTGGGGGTAACGGTAGTTTTCAGCTTTGCAATTGTCACCCGCCAACTACGATGCGTACTATGCGCCATATGAGTGAAACCAGTGCAATTTTTACGGCACAAAACAAAAACAACCCGTTTGCTTAATTTCAATGGCGTGTATTTCGAAATTGTATATTATTTCCCATCGCACACAGCACACACGCTCACGCCTCGAGTTCTCCTGCGCTGGCAAGCCGGAAGGAGAAGCAGGAGTAGTCGCTTGCGGCCGTCCTGCCCACCTGACAGCGGACAACCATGCGTACGTATCAGCGGTTGGGATTTTCTTGCGTTTTTTGGTTGCTTCATTTATACAAAAACATTGTTGCACATTTTACAATTAGCGTATGTTTGTGTGTTTTACTGTTATATTCACTTGCTTGATAGGACTTGTCACCTATTTGTTTGCCAATGTTTGCTCTCAAACCGTGTAAATGCGCCGAACTGTGGGGTGTTTCTGTGTATGTAGTTACCGTGTTTGTATGTGTATGAGTTCATTTTAGTGTTGTTTCTTTTTGCAGTTCTATTTCAGTGTTTGTAAACTCTTTTTTGCTGCGTCTATTTAATGGCTCCCGGTGCTCTATCTACTTTGTTGACGTTTGTTTATGTTCATGCGGTTATGCTTTCGGCTCACCAGACTGCGGCGCGTGTGTCGTACGTGTGTTTCCCTTTGGTTATGTTAGCTTATTTCTTTTCGTCTTTCCTGTCGCATATTTCACCCTGTCTTACGCCTCTCGGTACATACATGGCACACACACACACCTATTCCGCCGCAATGGGCTTCCCTATACACGTTACGATCCTGTCGGCTGTGCATACACCACCGTTCCTGCTATTGCGGTTTTAGTACACGCTGCCAGTGTGGTGCAAAGCTCTCAAAACTTTTCATTTACATATTTCCAGTACACAGTTTCTTACAGTGTTCATGCGCGTTGCTACAGCGGCATTTGCTTACCTACCGTACCCTCTATCTTCACTGTCGCTCTTGGCTTTCATCTGCATTTCTGTGTTTTTGTTTCACTTCTTTTATTTGTTTGTTTGTTGCAACAACTATAACGACTAGCACTGTATAATATTTGCACAAGCTTTCATTTTTCTCCCTGCCACCGCTTTCGCCGCTCCCATTAGTAAGCATTTATTTTATTACAAATCTGCGTATAGCTGTGTTCTTAACTTTGCTCAGTATATTTGCGTACGTTCCGCATTAGTGTGACTGATGTTGCTTTTTCTCTGTTTCTCTAATTCGTTCCTTCTACATCTCCTTTCCTTTTTTACATCCCATCGCTCTCATCATCTCGCCTTTCGCTTCTCGCTTCCACAAACCCTCACGCACACCAGCTACGGCAGTTTCGTTATGAGCTAAGTGGACCGCCGACCATAACGACACCTGCCTCCAAAATGCTCTCCCTGTCCCTGCACAACTGCTAAGCTCTCCGCGTTCCGTAGGAAATTGCAAGTGTGTAATTGGGTTTGCCACAAGCTCTGCGTACTTCGTTTATTGGCGGATTCATTTGCTCGTTTTTATTCTCATCTTGCTGTTGGCCATTACGATGTTTTGATTTGATGCGGCTTTCTAATTTTTGTTGTATTGTTTTTGCCTTCTTTTCATGTAACATTCTTACAGCGGTTGTCTTTAAACAAAAGCGTCAATAAAAGTTGCCGGCTTCAGTGTAAGATTTCTTTTCGCTATAAGTTTTGATTTCATATCCATTAGCTAACTGTCGCGGATACGGTGTGAATGTCATTGTATTTTTGTTGTTTCTGGTTTCGTGTAGAACGCTACGAGTGCTATCTTTCTGTGAGTGTGAAGCGATAGTTACAAGTGTGAGATCTGCTTTCTTTAGTTATCTTTAGTAAGCTTGCTTATCTAGCTATGAACTAGTGAAACAATTGTGGGAACAAAACGTCACTCCTTGAGCTACCGGTGACGTGTGCTAGTGAAGCCTCTCATACATTTGTTACACTGCACAACAGTACGTAGCTGCCTTTCAAACCAAACTCCCGCCCAGCCAAACAGAAAACATCAAGAATGTGAAAATATCATCGTAATCTTTCGCTATAAATGCACGTGACAGAACCTCCGCGTTCTTGTGAACTAGTGATGATGCAATCAAACGCATAAGAGTGAGATCGTGAGTAAGTAGTTCTTGTGTGAGAGAGAAAAAAGGACTTACTTCCTACGCATCTCATCAACAACCTTGACTTGCCTTTTGGGCGAAGAGGGAATACGGTTTGCTTGTTTTTCTTTTTCAATTAATCTACAAAACCCAAACATAGAGATGTGTTTAGACTATGAACGCAACTTCGATATCTATATGACCCTCCGTCACCTAATACTAGTACTATCGCATAGATGGCCAGCTTATATGTTGATCAGTAACAGTTTCTCTTCCATAACCATGTTGAGCTGATACCAAAAAGCCATCATTGTTGTTGTTGTTTAGGCAATAAAACTAATAAGCGTTTGCATGTTATTTGTTTGCGGTTTTTACATGTTTTGTTGCTATGTTTTCGAATACTTTCGGGGTTTTCGTCATTCATCACTTTCACGCACCAGCAGAATGACTTTGCCGTTGATTTTGATTTTTGCGCATCTTCTTTTACTGTTGTTGCTTTACCACCAATATGTTGGAGTTCTGTTGCTCCCTTTGCAAAACGCGGAAAAAAGTAAGTCGAGCCACACGCACACAAGCAGCACGAAACCAGAAAACGGAAGAAGATAAAAAGCCAAAGCGTTTGAAGCCAACGGTTGGACGACCGGGATTCGGATTGCACTAGTTAGTGTGAGTTTGTAATGTCTGACCTTAGCTTAAGTTCTGGAGTATCCGCTTCCCCCTGTTCGCTTCCTAACACGGTGTGAAATGGCAGCAATTGGACTAAATTTTGCGTACGTGCTTCTCTCGTCCATCGGTAGGAGCACCAAGTGCCTAGACTGGTGCCTTCCGCATCGGGTTGGACTATAGTCTGTAGTTTGTTTTGTTCAATATTTGGAGCCGATCATCATCCACCTTCCACCAGTTTGGTTAGCTACTGTTGTATCGCCATTGAATACCATTGGTTTGTTTTGTGTTTTTTTTTCTTTTGTAAAGCAGTAGGTAAGTAGGTAGTCGTTCTGTGTGAGTAATAGTACTAGCCGCTCTTCACTTAGTAGGTTCCTTAGCTGATTTACTTACATGATTCTCCCCTCCCGTGCTGTTGTTTTACTAGCTTAGATAAAGTATGTTTCGGCACGTCCCGTCTCACGAATGTTGCACCAACATTAGGTCATATTGCACCAACGGTTTAGCTCCATATTTTCCGGTCTCCTTCGCGGAACGTTTTACGTACCTTTTCCCCTCGAAACGCTTTCTTCCAACATCGCCCCATCATTAGCTTCCCTGTTCCTTCCCAGTTCCTCTCCAACTACCAGCATCTCTCGCCACAAAAGTGCCACAAAGATAAGATACGATGTGTGTGTGTTTGTGTGGGTTTGTTTTTGCTGTGTGCTAAAGTTATACAAACTGTGTCTAAAAACTTCGTTCCAACAATCCGCAACAAGCTGCACTTAGGGCGCGCTGTAGTCTTCCTACACGTTCCTGCACGAGTTTCGTCCCATCCGAACCGTATGTGCGTATGGTAAGATCCATTCCCCGAAGCAAAACCCTGTATGAATGCGTTAGACAGTTTGAGGGAGAGGAGACTCTTCCCTCCGTCCGTACTATTTAAGCTTAGATGAGATTCTAAAATGAATATTCCGTGCTTATGTCGTATGTTCAGCGTCAGCTGTTCAAAGTGTTATACCCACGGTCTCTCTAGTGATGCTTAGTTTACTCGATGCGATTGATACGAAATTGACCATAATAAGTAGTAGTTGTAGTCTCTCGACTCTTGTTTCGCGCTCGTGCTCTTCCGGTCTGTCTCCGGACGCGTAGTTCGGGGTTTGTGGCTGGCTGGCTGACTGGCTGGTAATCCCCGCTAAGTTCGATCGGTACCTTCAATTCCCAAGATGACGTTACGTACTGTGAGGGGG
>KZ070509.1:201868-212053 GCA_002091845.1 Anopheles cracens
TTATTAGATTGATCTGTTTTGAATTCAGTTTCTGTATTAACCCGATCGTTTACCTTTGCCACATAAAGAGTCAAATAAGCATAAGACGTGGTTGAATTGGAAGGTGAAAAAATTATCTTTTGACTCCACCGGGAGTTCACTATAAAGTGCTATATATATAGCTATAAAGTGTCGATGATGAAAATTTTGACGAAATTTGACACTTCCAAGAGTTTATTGGCAATTTTTTATGCTAAACTTACATTCCTTGTAAGTTTAGTGCTTTGTGCTTGATAGCAGAAAGAGTAAACGAAGAAGATGAACTGATAAAAAAGAAAAGGCAGGAAGAGAAACAGAGAAAGAAATATTTTTCCCCTTTTTTAGCAATCTGGTTCTTGCTGAATGACGTACACTTACGGCAAAAAATATAAGACTACTCTCAGAGTTGGTATATATGTTGAGGTATAGGCCAAAATAGTTTGATGGGTTTTCTAGCCGTCATACCACAACGTTATGAGAAATTTTCTGTAATCAAACCCAACTCATCCCAAATTATCGCTTATTTTTATAATTATTCTTATCATCTAGACCGTCAGGTGCTACATGCGCTTTTATAGACACATGAGGCTTACAGAACTCTTCAGATGTTTCATAGTTGACAAATGTAATAAATTGAACACGATTGTTGAACGCGATTTTATTCAGATTGATTACTGATGGTTAGCTACGAGAACAACGCTTTAGCACTTGAGAATGCCTATCGTTCCAACTCTCATTGTTCGTCGATCCAACAAGTTGGTATTGTTTATTAGTTATTTTTTATTGTATAACTCAACGGACCGGTCTAAATGTTGGACCGGACAGGGTCTAAATGTTGGAGCACACAGCACACCTGTGGTATGTTAAGCAGAGTACCTGGGTCTACTACACTATAAAAACAACCAAACTTTAGTAAACATCAGCTGTACGCTATTATTGCCATACTAATAGCAATATTAAATTCATAGCCTCCCTAATGAGATCCTCCACCTGCTCTGGTGCTTTAATATACATAAATTAATGCCTCCCCTTTGCCAGAAACCCCACTCAGCCCGAGGAAAACTTACCAGTTACAATCCACACAAAAAGAGAGAGGGAAAACAATCGTTTTTCACCATGAAATAAAGCTTCCATCACGGTCGCAAATGGGGCGCAAATCACGACGGTGTACCCTACCCCAGGTTTACGATCACACGGCCGGACCAGTTGGCCGGTTATCAAATAGTTTTCGGTTGCATTTCTTCGCCCCTTCTACGCTCCGTGTGCAAATATGGGCGGCAACTTTCGTCATAAAACTCGGACACCGGCTCCGGGTGCTCCGGGCGGTTATGAATGTTCGGTGCTGCTTCTTCTTTCACCCTGTATTGTGCTGTCGCCCTCGTCAGCTCGTCGCGAGACGGTATTGATCTATCAAACAGACCGGCTCCTTCGCTTCACCCAACCCAGGCTGGATCGCGTTGTTCGATACGTTCGAACCATATGTCGAGCGGTCCGATGACGGCTTCGCCTGGCACGGTTCGCCCAATCAATCATACCGTTGATAAGCGTGCGATAATTGTGCCCATTACACTAATTAACGATCAACTACTGCATGTGAGCAGGGACAATGGTATAATTCTGCTGGAATGGCACGCCAACAAACGAAGAGAAGGTAATGGAAACAAACTTTTTGTCCGGCTTTGGAGTCTTCCAATATGGGACTAACTAAGGTACTAATGAATGTTCTTCTTCAAAGGAAAACTTCATGTAACTTAGCTTCATGTAATTAGACAACTCTGATCTGATGTTTCTAGGGAAATGACTTCATGCAGCACTGGAGATTGTGTACACGTTACTCAATAATGAAATGTATGATTTATTAAGCAACAATAGACAGCAACAGAGCGTATTTGCTCATGAAAATCGAATATATCACACCAGTTTAAGGTTTATATTATAAGATACTGCGTCTATTCGCAGAGTTATACCATATAACACCGAGATGTCTAAGGTCTAAAGGATTAGAAACAAAAAATATACAGAACAAACAAAGCAAGTCGAAAAGGATTAAGTATTTCCTCTAAATACTCAAATTTCTATCGATTTTATTTTCCGAAATATTCACTGGCGAAAATCTGTCGTGTTTAACAGAACTATAAGAGACAAGACAAATGAAGGTAAATTAAGAAAAGTCAAGAAAGAAACAATCATTCAAGCGAATTATGAATTAATATAGTCAATCTGTAAAACTATGAGTACACAGAGAAGATTATGACATTTCACCTAAATTCAAAACATATCACAATATTCAATGTACAGTGTACCATATACACACAATACATATTGCATAAGTTTAGGCGCAAATTTGCTTAAACAGCCCGAATGTATGCAAATCTGTGCGACAAACGCTTTATAAACAGGCTTATGCTGCAGTAAACCTTTAGGCGTTAATTTCCCCTAAAATATACAGTCCTGACAAGAATCTATTTGACACTCATTCGAACAGTCCATCTTGATATGATAGCATGAATCATTAGGAACCTGGAATGTCCCAGAGAGAAATATCCATAAAACTGACAAATAAAGTGCTACTGAAATATTTATAAATGAGGTACTAAAGCGCGTTGCATACTTTTCGGCGCAGACTCAATTAAACTTAAATTATTCAAAGACAAATCCCCAAGCATCTAGTACTTGCAAACACATGATTACCGGATGAAAGCGTCGCGGACTGTCGTGGATGGAGACGATGTGCGTGATACCGTACCGATCGAGCTGCTGGTAGTCTTTCGAGTCCCGATAGTTGCCAATATACAACCCGGGCATCACCTGTAACGCGAGGCAATATCTCTCAGTATCTCGGAGGAAATCAGCCAACATAAGAAAAAGACTCGTCCAATCTTACCTTGTTCATGCCATTTCCCATCTTGCTGTTGGTCGATCGTCGTCCTCGCGAATCACGTCATTAAAAGCTGTAGATACTAAGTCAAACTTGCCAAACTACGGTACCGGGGTAATCACTTTCCAACATGACGCTCTCTCTCTCTCTATCTCTCTATCTGCGCAAGGAACTCTTAAGCAGTTCCGTGTGCTTACTGTGGACCGCCCTGCTCCGACCGCGACGTAACAACTACTGATTATGAGCACTTGGAGTCGTCAACAAACAAACAACTAACAACAACAATTTCAACAAACGGCGCCAAATCTGATGTTTCTAGGGAAATGACTTCATGCAGCACTGGAGATTGTGTACACGTTACTCAATAATGAAATGTATGATTTATGAAGCAACAATATACAGCAACAGAGCGTATTTGTTCATGAAAATCGAATATATCACATCAGTTTAAGGTTTATATTATAAGATACTGGGTCTATTCTCAGAGTTTTACCATTTAACACCGAGATGTCTAAGGTCTAAAGGATTAGAAACAAAAAATATACAGAACAAACAAAGCAAGTCGAAAAGGATTAAGTATTTCCTCTAAATACTCAAATTTCTATCGATTTTATTTTCCGAAATATTCACTGGCGAAAATCTGTCGTGTTTAACAGAACTATAAGAGACAAGACAAATGAAGGTAAATTAAGAAAAGTCAAGAAAGAAACAATCATTCAAGCGAATTATGAATTAATATAGTCAATCTGTAAAACTATGAGTACACAGAGAAGATTATGACATTTCACCTAAATTCAAAACATATCACAATATTCAATGTACAGTGTACCATATACACACAATACATATTGCATAAGTTTAGGCGCAAATTTGCTTAAACAGCCCGAATGTATGCAAATCTGTGCGACAAACGCTTTATAAACAGGCTTATGCTGCAGTAAACCTTTAGGCGTTAATTTCCCCTAAAATATACAGTCCTGACAAGAATCTATTTGATGGAGCACACAGCACACCTGTGGTATGTTAAGCAGAGTACCTGGGTCTACTACACTATAAAAACAACCAAACTTTAGTAAACATCAGCTGTACGCTATTATTGCCATACTAATAGCAATATTAAATTCATAGCCTCCCTAATGAGATCCTCCACCTGCTCTGGTGCTTTAATATACATAAATTAATGCCTCCCCTTTGCCAGAAACCCCACTCAGCCCGAGGAAAACTTACCAGTTACAATCCACACAAAAAGAGAGAGGGAAAACAATCGTTTTTCACCAAGCTTCCATCACGGTCGGAAATGGGGCGCAAATCACGACGGTGTACCCTACCCCAGGTTTACGATCACACGGCCGGACCAGTTGGCCGGTTATCAAATAGTTTTCGGTTGCATTTCTTCGCCCCTTCTACGCTCCGTGTGCAAATATGGGCGGCAACTTTCGTCATAAAACTCGGACACCGGCTCCGGGTGCTCCGGGCACGGTACACGCGGACACAAACACACCCGGGGCCCGTCAGTTGAGGACAAGGCTGTAACACGTTTCGATTATTGCACTGTTTGCTCACTGCGACGCACGGTTGGCTTTTGCTTTCGGACGAAAACACATGGGCAGTACGTCGCGCGCCCATTGTACTGCCGGACTCCTTTTTGGGGAGCGATGGAGACGTCAAACCTGGGAGCCGAGGAGACGAGTAGCAAACGCCGGAATGATATTGTTTCCAATTGATTCTCTCTCTCTCTCGCTCTCTTTCTCTCCCCGTTTTATCGGCGCG
Organism: Anopheles cracens; assembly: GCA_002091845.1. NCBI lineage: Eukaryota > Metazoa > Arthropoda > Insecta > Diptera > Culicidae > Anopheles > Anopheles cracens. The sequence continues at coordinate 206,535 of KZ070509.1, forward strand.
GCTTCAAGGGACCCACTCCAATACGTTAATTACTTACTTACACTGTTTTTAGTGCGACCCGGTGTCGCTTCCGTGACGCCCGGAATCATGGCTCAGTGGATTGTGTTACTTCCAGCTCGCTGCGTTTTGCGTCGATTCCGAGATCTCGTTTGTTTTGTGCTGCCCATTCCGTATTGATTCCATTCCAACCTTGGTCACTCGGATAGGAATCGACATGGTTGCGTTGTGCGGAGTTTTTTCTGTTTTTCTTCACTGCTTTGTTTATGATGCTAGTGAGCTTATACTGTAGTAGGCTCAGTTTCTACGCAATTCTTATCGTACGAGCATGTACTTACTAATTAGTACAGCATCCTTCTTTATTTCTATCCTCACTTTCACTTCACGGGCGTTTTTCCCAAAGCACAGATTTAACCTTTTTTATACGTTTTCGCATCACATCGTTCCACAGATACTTAATACTCGTTTTCAAACAAAAAAACCTCCAGATTGAGCTATAATGGTCCAAACTCTAATTCCTCCATTGGAAAGCTCTTGAAACTGAAGCCTCCTCGAGCGGATGGGCTGTGGGGAGGCCATTAAACCGAAAAACGTGACGCACCGGACCGGGTCCATACTGCCGCGTGCGTTTCTCGCCGAACCAACCCAGCAGCAGCAGCAGCCGGGCTGATAGGTTATCCCTCCTTGTGTGCCTTCACCACCGTATTATATAATGCACAACCCGACCCAGAGCCGTCCGATTTCGGGCTCCCGAGTGCGTGCGGATTGCTGCCTCGTTCCGTCGTACACGATCACGCGAGCCGCAGGGACACAGAGAGGCACGAGAGAGGCACGCACTACCACCGGAATTTACGACCATTCCGCAACAGGAGCTTTCGAACGGGTCGACTCTCGTGCGCTGACTCTCTCTCCCGCCGTGAACGGTCGGTTCGCTGCTCACAGGGCACGGCGGCGCGTTCGGCTGTTGTTGTTTGCTTCATTTTGGGCGATGGACGCTCCCTCGGGTTTTTTTTTTGACAGCTGAAATACGCGCAATCACGCGACGCGACGAGCGCTCCGATAAACAATGTGTGACACAACTACACGGAGCGCTCGGTACGGTGGTGTAGGAGGTTTTTGACCTTCCTCCCCTTTATGCACAAACTCTTGCACTATCACGATTACACTAAGATCGGGGATAACAACACGCTTGCTACGACCGTCGCAGCCATCTGTTGTTACATCTCATCGCCTGGAGGCACAGGCACCATGTGCGCGACCCAACGCCTGGCAGTCACTTTTTCCCATGTCGTAGACAGGTCGACGTCAAAACCACACCGTTGCCATGGTTGCCGAAAGTCACATTACACACTGGTCGATTTTGGACTGGGTGTGAGAGAAGAGCTGGAGCAAACGCGAAAGCTCGTAACTTCCACTAACAGTTCACAGTTAAAGATGTGTGCTTGCTGGCTTGACGCTCCTGTTACACGCTGGGTCTAGGAAAGATGCTATAAAAATGGTATTAGATGAGGGTGTCTCGTTAGTTTTCACTGCAGTACATCCACTCTTTTCCCAATCGTTCCAACACTATGGCACTGTGGTATGGACACATGCCAGCCCACCCACCCCAGCTTTACTTCTTATCTACTATCTAAACCATCTCCTCCTATCGGAAACCCCGACCTAGTTGCTGTTTGCACGGTGAAAAGGGAGCCACTTTTCACACGGTGCCATTTGGAGCGAGCCTCCCCCGTTTCGTGTGCCAGCAAGCAGGTGATAGTAAAGCGCGAAGGGGTCTCCGTCCGAACCAGAAACCCCCGGAAAAACCGCGAGCAGAACGCAGAAAGCGCTATCCTTCGGGAGGCGTTACCGAGCGCGATCAGAGGACGAAAGAGACTGTCTGACGCTGGCGCTGTCGCTGTTCGCAGAACGGCTGCTCCCGCTTGGTGAAGCTTTCGCACTAACGCCGCTCTCTTCTCATCGTGGCTCACAGCTCACAGCTCACAGCTCTCACGCGTTTTACTCACCGACGAGTGTGCCTTCGCCGTCGGGCAGGTGAGACAACCCTACCCTACTCTACTGCCGGTTGTGTGTGTTTCTCTCTCGTTCTCTCTCTCACTTCGTCCTCCTTTCGAATGCAATGTGCCATTTCTCTGCTCTGAGGTCCTTTTGAACTTCGTTTATCTGCCCTTCGCTCACAATGCCCTAACCCTCGGCGGGGCTGGCTCATCGTCGCATCGGAAAACGGATGCAGGTTAATTTGCATGCAGCGGAGCATAGATGACATGATTCTTATCCGGGCCTTTCCACTCCAAACCGGACCGGGCGGCTTTGTGGTGTGCAGGAACACTCGCACGGGCGTTGGTTTTGTTTCAATTTGAGCAACAAAAAAAGGTGGACGAGACGTGCAAGAGATGGCTTGATTGTAGTTTTCTTCACTTTTTCAAGGTACCACAATTGTTTTGTGCTGTTAGTGCTTTAGTTTTAGGTTTTTTTTTTTGCATTATGCAGATGATGGAGGCGCCTAGTAGGTGATGAAGATGAGTAATAGTTGATGGAGACGCCTAGTAGGCGGTGGAACCAAGCGGACGCCTGGTAGTTGCTATAAAAAAGATAAATAAAAAGTTTTACCTTACCGAATCGCTGATCAAGCACGAAACTCTTCGCACTAAAATATGTAAATCAAACCCAATTCACGTTCACGCTCTCGTTTCAAATGATCATAACAAAGTTCTCAATTAAAAAGGCAAACAACTTCCTCCAACAATGCCCCCGCTTCACCGCACCAGCCCGGTACCATACGACTTTCGTTTTCATCGCGCTCGTACGTCAAACTGTCTCATAAAACCGGCCCTGCGGTGCTATAAATCGTTCCGTTTTGTTTCTTTTGCCTCCCCCGCGATAACGATCAACCGCGAGGCGGCACGTCAACGCTGGGCGCATTATGATGTGTCGCCCACCCCCGGGTATCACCCCACAATGTACGCCTGCTTTCCGATCGTGCACCTTTCGAACGGATAATCTCATTTCTCTCGTCACCCGCTTTCACCGGGCGTACGTAGCTCGCGAAAACCACCTACGCCAAACGTACTGCGAGCTACTCGCGTCTTCTCGCGTGCCATTCGCCAATTATCAAACCTGTCGTCCTACGGTGGCAGATAAACAGCGGGCGCTCGCTCGCGTAGCTCGCCCGCGGTACGGTCGCGGATTTATGGCCCGGAATGGACGTCGATGCATTATTTAGCTGATTTAATTGCAGCTCTCAATTGTTGGCCACCGAGCGCAGTGAGGCTCGCGTCCCAGGCTGGATCGATCACGTATGAAAGATAGATTGTCATCTAGCGGTAGCGCCTAGATTGCTGCAATTTGTTCGATTCAATTCCACCCGGCCGGTGGAGGCGCCTGGTGGCTCCTATAAAAAAGGGGAAAGAACGTGTACGCCACACGACGAGGGTTGACTTGTGGGGTGTTATTAATGTGCGGATGGACCACATGGGTCTATACCCGCAAGGGAAATTATATGGGAAGGAGTGCACAGAGAGTATGGATGAATTAAAGTTTATAACTGCTCAGTAATCTACCTTACATCAATGTCCCCTTTATATTATTAAATCTTCTTTGCGTGTCATTCCTTAAAGATCCGTAGATTATTCCTTCCAAATGGTTAGGTTTCATCTACAACTATTAAAATAAATATACGCATAACGCCCTCTGCAACTGTTGCTCGAGCGCACACGGGCTACCGAGCCGCAAGCTTTAGAGCTTTATTCCTAAACCCCCTTCCATTACGACTTATCCCATGCGGCAACTGAAACGTTTATTCACGCGTCGGAAAAATCCCCTCCGGGACAGGCATCCTCGAGTAGTGCAACAGAAGAAAAAACACCCGCTTTTAACCGCATCGCCTCGCACTGCTGCCGCTAAAAACACTGCCGAGGGTGGTAAATATTTGTCTGCTACAAAATTAAAGCACTCCAGTGCGGCCCATCCCTTTCTGCCGCTGGTTAGCTCGCTCGGAGCCGGTTTTATCTCGTCCCTTGTTGGTTCTCTCTGCTGCTGTCAATGTTCAACACCGCCAGCACTACGATTCGACCTTCATTTCCTATTAATTGCCAACCCATTCTCGGTGGTCCCATATTTAGCTCCACTCCGGTTGGGTTAAGGCTGGGCCAACACACAGCACGCTCCCGCAGGACATACGCCCCTTCTGTTCTCTGCCACACTGTTTGTGCTGCAAACCGCCCCTTGTGCAATTCTGTGATTTCCCCCGCAGCGCCCCCAGTGGAGGATGAAAATGAGCGTTTGTCCTGATTTCTCTTCCGCTTCGGGCGGGTCTTCGTGGTGGAGGTGTGCTTTATCTTCCCGAGCCACCAACCAGCCATTCAAATAGCGCGCACCCACCCACCAATCCCGGAAGAGGTCGATACGGACGCGTCCCATCTGCCGTGGAGCACCGAACACAGTTTTAGAAGTCTTTAACAACGGCGAAAGGTGGCCACCGAAAGCTAAACAACTCTGTTGACACAGATGTTATACGATGTTTGGGGCCGTTCGGCACAGTAGCTTATAGGTTCCCGGTAGCAGCATCAACACGTGCGGTTAGTACGGCATGTCATTTTTACCAGCGAGCTAAGCAGCAAACGCTCGCAACGCTCAACCGTCAAACTAACCGCCATTATTAATGCAAAACCGCTTCACAAATGGGTTTTCCGGTGGTGCTTCCGTTCATTTACTCGTCTTCTATTCGATTCACATCAGGTCTTTTTGCAAGCATAATCAAGGCCATCCGGAGAGTGGTCCCCGTCGTCGCTCTGCGGCAACTGTCCGCCAAAGGATGATGTCGGCATGATGCTGATCTAACTTGCCGGTTCACCAGCAGCACACGAGCTGCCGTACGCTATCTCATATTTATGATTGTTTTGTACCATTGCCCGCCGGTCATAATGACAGGAAAAAGAGAAGAAAAAAAGCCTTCACCATTCCATCACGCTCGCATCATGCATCACGACCGGGACGGATGTGGTGCATCGATTTTTTAGTGTGTGTGGGTGTGTGTGTTTAGCGCCCCTTCACTTTACGAGCTGAGAACGAACGAGCAGCGAGCTGGGATCGTTCTGAACCGTGCCGTGCATTACATCTCTCGCGTCTCGTTTCTTGTGGGCGCAAATAATCGCAAACCGTGCCCATCGTTCGCCTGGCGATGACTTCGAGTTGCTTTTGACAGCCGAAGGGCGTATGATTTTCCCCGAGACCTTGACTAGCGCGCTGCATGTGCCGAACAAAGAATTCAAGGTCACTGACCCACATCCGCTACAGTACACAAGGACGCCATGAACCGGACGCATTGCCATCCTTTGCAAGTGCTTTGCTAGGCAGCGCGAAGTTTGGAGGGAGCTTTCGCAAATTGCTGTGCTTGACAACAGAAAGCTCATTTTGACAACTTGTAAAGAGTGAGAGTGTTTTTCGCGATATCACAGTGATTTGCATAACATTAAGTCTATGATTCAGTGTTTTGGGTATATTTTTTAACCACCAACATCAAT
>KZ070518.1:40373-53016 GCA_002091845.1 Anopheles cracens
TCTCCTTCAGGATTGGCAGCAGGATCGGCAGGAAGTCGTCCTTGAACACGTTCGCCAGCACGTCCAGCGCGGCCGCACTACACTTGCGCAGGTTCCAATCGGACAGATTGCTATCGTCGTCCATTTCGTCGTACGGATCGTCGATGTCCTCGTCGTCGTCGTTGCCCTCCATCGAGCGTACCGCACCGTCAACTCCCCCGCTGCTGCTCGCCGCCGCTCCGATCGACGGTTTCTGCGTGTGCGTGCGCGACTTGTGGAAGCGCGGCTTAATGTCCTCCTCTCGGTCCGGGATCATTTCGTCCTCCTCCACGTCACCCTTCAGGATGATGATGTCGATGTCGCAGTACTTCATGCCACGCACCAGCACCGGCACCAGCCGCGGCAGATGCGGCGTCAGCACCTCCTTGCAGATCGTCTGCTCCGCCAGCGTCAGCCAGAACTCGCACGCCTCGAGCGACGTTTCGTCCGAGTCCTGCGTTCGGATCAGCATGTACTCAATGATGCTGTTCATGTGCGGCATCAGTCGATCCATGCGCACGTCCAGCAGCATCACCAACCCTCGGCACACGTTCTTGCGCACCTCCCGATCATCGTCCGACGACAGGTGGAACAGATTCTCGATGAACGTATCGATGTGCACCATCAGCGCCTGGGTGCGATTGATGATGAACTGGTTTATGCAGGCGATCGCATTCGAGCGGATCTTCGGGCTCGAATGGCGGAAGAACTGCAGGAACTTCGGGATCATGATGTTGAGCAAGCGCACTGCTGTCGAGCGTGTCGGCCGAATCTTCGCAGATCTTCTGCAGCGCACCGAACGCACCCTCGCACACACTATAGTCCTGCGAGTCGAGCATATCGCACAGTGTCGGCAACAGCTCGGGCCAGTTCTGCAGACCACCTTTGTTGGCGATCGTCGTAATCAGAATACCGGCCGTCGCACGAATCAACGGCGAAGGATCACCGAGCGCCATCAAGCATTCCTGTTTGATGTACTCGATGATTGCCGGCTGCAGTTGCGTTCCGTGGATGCGAATGTTGTTCTTCAGAATCAACCCCGACAGCGATCGCGTCGGTTCGTCCTCGGACGTGAGCTTCGTTAGTACGTATATTAGGTAGTTGTTGAAATCCGGGTACTGGTTGAGCTCTTCCAATTTCTGCAAAGCAAACAACAAAAAATATGCCATGAGAGGGATCATCCATTTGAAATATGGCATCGCAGGCACTTACCATCTGCACCGCACGCTGTATCATGTTGTCCGTTGATTGTGACTGCTTCAGCAGGGTGATGATCTGGCTCAGGCCGTCCGGTTGCGGTTCCCACGTCATTTTGCTTTCTGGTTCTGCCGCCTCGTTCTTTACGCGCAAGGATGGTGTTGATGTCCTTTGTTCTCTCCTATCACAGAAATACTATTGCAGACCACGAGGGGGAACTGCCGGAACGCTCTCGAATCGTCGCCACGAAATAAAAAAAAAGCTCAACTAAGCTACCACTCAAAATTTGCTCCCCCTGGCGACTGACCGGGGCGGCGCGGCTTTTTCTATTCACAAACACTTTCCGCAACACTTTCGGGAATAAAAAAGATGTCGTCGGAAGAAAAGCGAGCCTTCGTTCTGCGTGAGGCAGCTGGTGCTTTTCGAGCGCGTTTGTGTGTGCGTGCGTGTGTGTGCACTTTTTTCAAAACCCCTTTTTGGACCTTTGGCGCCGCAAAATCGAGGCGTTCGGTCAGGGTTACGATTCGGGCCGCACAGCTTATCGATCGGGAGGGAAACTTCACTGCGAGTTTGGTGCAGAAACGGGAAGAAAATCCTTGCAAAATGCAATCTTTTTTCGCCGCAAAAATTTCACTCTCTTTACAACGCGGGCTAGTGTGCTAGTGATGGTCGAATTTTTCCACCGCCTGACAGCTCGATGAAAGAACAGTTTGACAACCCGTGTTTGATCGAGCCTCCCCCTATGAGCAGAGGCAGCTACGAGTCACCAGATTTGCCACCACCAAAACCAGGAAATCACCACGACTTGTCACCAGGAAATCCACCGTTTTTTGATGACCGTCCGCTGATTGGGAAGTTTGTTTACGTGTCTCGGCCGGTCGATATTTTGCGTGAAACAGCGAATTCCTCAAGGAAAAGACTGCGCGACATGGCTTCGAAACTAGAAATTAACATCCGCAGTCTGATAGCCCAGTGCGAAGAAATAGTGGCCATCGATAAGCAGGACTGGCGGCTGAAAAAATACATCCGGTCGCTAGACATCATGATTCAGGAGTATGAAGAACAGTTCGAGTAAGTCTCACAGGGCGCGGCTAAGCTCCACGAAGGCGACCGAAACAACACTTTTGCTAATCCCACATCCCACAAACAGTCAATCAGAGGAGCAGTTGGTGCAAGACTACCAAAAGCGCTGCGCAGACCTTAAACGTGCAGCGAATTACGTTGAACCATCGGCAGAAGAGAAGCAACGGCTGCGAACGAAACCCAAAGCGACCGACCCGGACGGGCACGACGTGATGCGAGAGGTGCGCCAGCTGCACGACCAAAAGTTCGAGAAGGAGCTACGCAGCGAGCTGTTCAATGGAAACTTTTCCACGATACGAAGGCGCGCAGGGCAGAAGGTTGCGGAGAACCTGGAGCAGACGGTGAAGCAATACTCGGACGAGCAAGAAAAGCTAGCGGAGGATATGCTTCGGGTAAGTGCAGTTGGCTTTAAAGTGCCCTGAGTTCGGTTCAGCTCCTAACGAACCTTTGCTTTCAGTTAACTCGAAATCTGAAGGAACAAACGGAAACGGCCAACAAAATCATTAAGAAAGACATCGAGGTAGGTAACGATGCGCGTGTGATGTACGTTTTCTAGCATATTTTAATCGCACAACATTGCCGTTTATTCTAGATTGTATCCAAATCCGCCAAACTCGCAGACAAAAACATATCTTCGCTCACGACGGAATCCGCCAAGTTGCAGGAGAACTCCAAAAAAGCGTGCAAATGTTGGATGTGGCTGATGATAGTGTTCGTTATCGTGACGTTCATCTGTAAAGTATCGTTACCCGCGACGTTGGATGTATGTTATGAATCTGCTAATATTAATCCCAACCCATTACTCTTTCCTTTCAGTTATGGTAATGTTCATGAAGATCATGAAAAAGAAGGTGTCATAAGGATGCTTACATGGTGTGATATGGTTATGGAAAGGGACACAAAAGGAGCAAAGAAAGACAATGTATCAGAGTAGGCCTGTATTCCGCAAACGCTAGTTTGAGTGTGTTTTTGTTGATCAGTATCCGCATTTTGTGTTGTTGTAAATCTGGCCTTTACTAAGAGAATAATAATATACAAAGCGTACATTTTTTTTGTAATAAGCTGTTTTTTATTGCGATTGTGACTGATGTGATATTTGAGGTACTTGTTGTGGAATGCTTCTTTTCGAGGCTCGTGTAGAGAACAGTTTATTACTTAAAAGAATAAATTCGACCCTGCCCATCGCCGGACAGCAACATGCTACGATCGTGGAAGAACGAAGGATACGCGAACGTGCGCCTCACATTCCGTTGTACGCTGGGCCGCCGCCACCCTCCGGCACGACCCAGTTGATGTTCTGCGTTACGTCCTTGATGTCGCACGTCTTGCAGTGGATGCAGTTCTGTGCGTTAATCTGCAGCTTCATGTTGCCGCCCTCGTCGTTCGGTACGAACTCGTAAACACCGGCCGGGCAGAACCGCGCCTCCGGGCCGTCGTAGATGGTGAGATTGTTCTTCACCGGCACCGTGTCGTCCTTGAGCGTGAGATGCGCCGGCTGGTCACCCTCGTGATTCGTGCCGGTTAGCGCGACCGATGAGAGCAGATCGAACGTTAGCTTGCCGTCCGGTTTCGGGTACTCGATCGGTGTGCACTCCTTGGCCGGCTTGAGGCGCGTGTGATCGGCCGAACCGTGATGCAGAGTCCATGGTTCACGGCCACCGACGAGGATGCTGAAGCCGCTGTACGCGACACCACCGTAAAGCCCGAGTCCGGTGTGGAAGCTGGGCCGCGAGTTTCGCACCTTGTGCAGGTCTTTCCACACATACGACGCCTTAATGCTGGAACGTAAGCAAATGTTAAAACAAACACTTCAAACCGTTTTTCCACGTTATGCCACGAAACTTACCGCTCCGGGTAATCCTTCGGCTCCAGGCCGGCCTTCTCTTGGGTGGCTCCGGAAAACAATGTCTCGCAAGCACTCTCGGCCGCCAGCATGCCACTCTTCATCGCGTAGTGACTTCCTTTCACGCGCGGCACATTCATGAAGCCAGCCCCACATCCCACCAGACAGCCGCCCGGGAAGGTCAGCTTCGGAATGCTCTGGAAACCGCCCTCGTTAAGGGCACGCGCACCGTATGCGATGCGGCTGCCACCTTCGAACGTTTCGCGAACCTTCGGGTGTGTTTTGAAGCGCTGAAACTCCTGGAACGGGCTCAGATACGGATTGACGTAATCCAAACCGACGACAAATCCGACCGCCACCAGCGGCGTCTCATCGTTCAGATGGTACAGGAACGACCCACCGTACGTGTTCTTATCCAGCGGCCATCCGATCGTGTGCTCCACCAAACCAGGCTTGTGATTTTCCGGCTTTATCTCCCACACCTCCTTCAGCCCGATTCCGTACGTTTGAGGATCGTTCTCCGCGTTCAGCCCGTAGCGCGTCATCAGCTGCTTCGACAGATGGCCCCGGCATCCCTCGGCAAAGATGGTCGTTTTCGCGTGCAGTTCCATGCCACGCGCGAACGTGTCCTTCGGGGCACCGTCCTTACCGATGCCCACGTCGCCGGTCGCAATTCCCTTCACCGAACCGTCCTCGTGGAAGATCAACTCGGCGGCGGCCGTTCCGGGATAGATCTCCACACCGAGGGCTTCCGCTTGCTGTCCGAGCCAGGCCACGACGTGTCCCAACCGCACCACATAGTTACCTCGGTTGTCCATCGGCCAGCCGGGAAAGATCGGAATCGGAAGCTTGGCCGATTCGGTGAGGTAGGAGAATTTATCGTGCGTCACGGGCGTGTTGAGCGGAGCGCCCTGCTCCTTCCAGTCCGGAATCAGCTCGTTCAGTGCGACCGGATCGAGACAGGCCCCGGACAGGATATGTCCACCGACTTCGGCTGCCTTCTCCACCAGGCACACTCGCAGTTCCTGGCCCTTTTCGGCAGCCAGTTGTTTCGCGCGGATTGCCGCAGAAAGACCGGCAGGACCTCCGCCCACGATCAGCAGGTCCGCTTCGTCGACGAAGCGTTCCATGTCCACCTCTGGATATGGGCGAGGGAACAGAATTGAGACATCCAACGGGGAACATCGATCGGTCTTCAAACCTACCTGCCCATCGTGCATCTTTATCGCGCGGCTTAACCGTGTAGTGAGTGGTAATTTTCGGGAACTGCGCGGAAACATCCGAGTAAAATCGGGCCTGCTGCCGATTTAGGATCGATCGGGAATCTGCAAGCGAGAAAACGGAGAGCTTCCAATCAATTAATTACACCCGATTGTGAAAATAAACCGCATTCGCGCAACGTCCACCGAAAGGGTCAAAGTCCAATGTGCACTGAAAGGAATCACCCCCCGCGGGACCGACACTTGGTAACTGAATCACTGTACTTACACTTGGCAATGTTGAGCATGTTTCGAGCCATGTTACTTCGAATACGCTGTTACACTATTCGAGCACAGGCAACAAGTAGCGGGCGTCGATATAGTTATGTAATTTAGCAACCTCTGTTCCCGAAGGCTCCAAACCTGCTTAATCCTAGTCGCAGCGTGCGACAGGCGAACTCTGGAGCAGGGAGGGAGGGGGCTGTCGATCACCGCACACAAGCACCTTTAGCCGCACTATCAGAAGTGCGTTTTCCTCTCGATCGCTCGTTCGTGTGGGGCGGGAAGATTTCGTGTGTTGCAGTTTTGCAATCGGAATCGCGTATCAGAAAATAGCCGCAAACACACGGGTGGCACGAGCCAGGGCTAGATAGACGAGCGGCAGGTTCCAAAACAGCTGATTGTATTTGTTGATTAAATGATAGCTACTTCTTCTTCTTCTTTGTTCGAGACGTTATGCCACGAAGTCCAATTTTCTAAAGCTGTACAAACACATCTGTGCAAAGAATATAAGTTCTACTAATCAGTTTTTTAATTACACAGCTGAAGAAATTTTATAATCAACATGTAATTTAACTATTTTTGAATTTATTTACAAAAACATTCGCGATTGTCATTTGTTTTGACAGCCAAGGTCCAGTATAGATTTACAGCAGTTGTCATGCTGTCTCGCAGAACGAGATCGAGCAGTTTGTAAACTGCTCGAATGAAGGAAATTCTAGTGAGAATGTATGCAATCCGCCAAACATATATAATTTAAAGAGTCCGTTAGATGATTTACAGGCATGTCCAATCTGCTCTTCAATGACTCAGCAAATGGTAAGCAAAACTTTCTCGCAGTACTGGTACAGATAATTAAAGCGGTCTACATCCTTTCAATATCTTACACAATTACAAAGCTGATTGTGATTCGATTTATTTCTAGTGAGCGGTGATAGCTCCTCATTTGTAATTAAAATTATGTATAAAATTATATATACATAGTTTTGCAATTCTGCTCCAAATGCAGTAAGTGATTCTAGCATTTTTTAGAAAGATTTTTTTTCCTAAGAGCATCAATGATGTTTAATTTTTCATCACTATTAATTTTGAAGTGAATATTATCTAAGTTTCTTGCTCATTTTATCTCCAGCAACCTTCTTCGACGGTTCTATCACTTCATGGGCATGCCTTATTCCAGAACACTGTTTCAAAAATGAGTTGAAACGAATATTAAAGGACGCAATTTTCCTGCATTAGTGCCCCAAACCAGGTCACTGCCGATTCCTGCTCGAAACAGAGAGCATCTACCATCTACCAAGGAAGCAAAAGGAGTATCTGTTTCTCACGTTCATTCATAACTCCAAAGCATAGTTCTTCAATGAACACACTTACACGGTTAGATTTTTTGCTTTCTCAGGGAAGTGATGTCATTCGGTGTATTTAGGTCAATCGTTACATCCAGGACACTCGACGAACCAACCGTACGCACTTGCCGCTGCCAGCAGAGGCAAGTGTCCCCAAAAAGTGCCGACAAACGCTACACCGCCCGACCGATCGTCGATCCTCAATTAGCGTCAAGTGCGTGGCTTTTGTCGGGTACACATGTTTTCGGGAGATCGGTGTTGTGTGAGAAATAAAACCACCAAATATTAATCTCATACGCCGCCATATGAGCCGCTCCCTACCGGGTGCAAGTGGACGCTTCCGTTCGGAGCAGCGCGCGACGGCGACAATCGGCGACGATCGCGCAGACGACGATCTTGGCTTCGGCCTTGGTGTAATTAGTGGCACTTAAAATTCAATTACACCCGACGCGACGCTCGGCCGAGTTCAAACGGAACGCTCCTCTGGCCGCAAAACTCGTCCGCGCTGCCGGCCATTTTCGATTCGCGCCGTGAGCCAGCCAGGGAATTGGGAAGGTCCTTTCATGTCTCAAAGTAATATATGATCAGTGCGTGCGTGTGTGTGTGTGCATGTGTGCGATCGTGTGAGATCTACGCCACGCTGATACCAGGGTACCGCCCACCGTGCTGGCGGGATCGCTTGGAATTACTTCCGATGGTAGGGTTTGTGTTTGTTTTATTGACTACCTTCATCCCGGCCGGAACAGGGTTTCCCAGGGTGATGGGCGGAGGAACGACGGAACCATCGTTAGGACCCATTAATCACCGCGTGACCATCCTAGGCTCAGCGTGTCCTGTGGGCTCTGCGTGAATGTGTTGTTAGTTTTTCGATTCACCGGGAACCGTTATTAGTTTCGGTCATCTCTTCGGTTCGGTTTTTTTTTCTCTCTCGTAGGATGGATGGGTCGCCCTTTTTTAATTTTCTCCATTTTCCCTTTCCTCCCCCCTCCGTCAGGCAGTTGGCGAGCTTTTCCGTGCCGTGCCGGTGTCTTCGGTGTCTCATTTCGTGCCGTTTCTCGCAAGTCATAATTATAATATTTCACCCGCCCCTCGCTCGCTCCAAGCTTGACCCACGAGAGATCTGTGTGTGTGTGTATTTTTGTTTGCTTTGCTTGACCTGCTGCTCCGTCCGGAACTGTAAACACGAGGGTAGCAAAACGTGGGCACGATTAAGCTGACGGAAGAGCTGATCCTCATTATCGGACAGGACTGACAGAATGACTTCCTGTTTGTGTGTCTGGTGGTGATGATTGGTGCAGGCTGTCGTCTGGCAGCTTACTGGGTCACCAGGACTTCGTGTTCAGGCAGTGCATGGAGAATCCATCTTTCTTTGGAGTAATGATTATGAAGAGAACTGTACAGACTGAGGACCTTAGAATGCATCATTTCAAACAGTAGGTTATTTAAAAATATAAATAAATTAGGTTTTTATTGTGGGGTATGGTCCTGTGCGAAAGCGCAAAATCTTACATACTATAGGAAGTGGGTTCAAATCTTATCGGAACCTTCAACTCGTACGCAGGACTGACTATTCACCCCACGGGTAATAACTTAGTCATATAAAGTCAGAAATGGCAGTCCTAGACCATCTTGAAGCTATTGCAGTGCTAAGACTATTGTACAAGCTTCACTCTAGAAACTGTACAATAACAATAAACTATAAAATGTCTCTACGGTCGTCATACTTATAAATAAAAAAAAAGAAATTTCATACCTCAACAGAATACTCAACAGAATAGGTTCTAGATGGGCAGACTCGTAGTGTAGGTTGTTTTGTCTATTAAATAGAAGATGAACAAGTTTCTTTTAATGCTTTTACTTAATTTACTAACGATGTGCTTATGTGTATTCGGTATGCCGAATTTAAATCAACTAGAAATACTCAAAATCAACTGGAAATATTTGAAAAGACTGAGACCTTGAACTTCAATAAATAACTGTTGAAATATTCAGTTAGCTTGACAAACGCTTTATCGTTAAATGTTGATTCTCAATCGCGAACATAGCTTCGAATACTGAGTCTGGATAAATATATTGACAAAAAGCGGAAACAAATCGGTATAGTTAGGCATCAATACTTTCCGGTTGATTGGGCAAACTTGCGGTAAAACTGTGCAATTTGCATTACAATAACGCTTCATTCGTGCTTAATATGATCGATAAGTCATTTCGCGGAAGTGAAATGCACATACCATATTTTTTTTAGTAAATTTTCTTATTTAGCTCGAAAGCCTAAACACGGTATCATAACCAGGGTGAAATGCTTATCAAAGTGGCTACTGAAACGTCACTGATGAGCGTAAATATGCGTTTATATATGGTAATGTTAATGGTGCCGATCTTCTCGAGGTAGGACTGGTACCAAAATCCCAACTGGATCGTGTCCCCCGACCAAGAAGCGAATATATTGCTATGGTTATATAAATCGGTCTAGTAAGCTATAAGTCGGCAGATGATGACTGTAAGATAATTGAAATTGCATATTCTTCAGCGTAAATTTCCTCAATCGGTTCAAAGGTTTGAGACCGTCTTGCTATACGCAACGCGATACTAATGCTTTATTAAAGCTTCATTTGGTTTGTTTAATCAGGCTTGTAGGATGGGTAGATGACGGTTAGTCTTGAAAACATATTAAATAAAATATAAGCTTTTCCAAGGATCCTTTACTTGATGAGGTCATTTCTACAGGAATACTCATAATGGAACCTTTACTTCACAAAATCCGACATTTTTACATTTGAAGGCCTACTCACTTGAATATCCTATACCTCTTTACTAGAAGCAGGTTTCACGTCTCGTTTTAAAATCTCTTAGTATCAGGGTACATCCAGGATGCATTCAGGGTTATCTAAAGGATTCGACGATTGAGCCCTAACTTCCATTACATTAGGTAACATTCTCAGTCTGCTGCTTCACTTGAAACTTCTTGCGTCAGCCCAGCGCATCGCACGACCAATCGGAACGATGCAGCAGTGCAGCAAAAAGGTTTCGTTATTTTTTGTCCTGTTTGTAATTTTGACTGACTCTACGACTGGCGCGACGGACATTCATTTTTCACGGCTCCACTCCCGTGCTTCCAGGCCCCGAGCGTCCCGATGCCACCTCACCGCCCCCCCCCCATCCCACGGAAACCGCGTGAAGCCAGAAGAGAGAAATTTAACAATTATTCCATCACTGTGGTAATTTTCAGTTGTGAACGATAACTTCCCAAATTGTGGGACCCCCCAACGATTGACCGTTGGCGAAATGAAATATTCTCGGCCCGTTCGCTTTTTCCGGCTGTTCACTCGTGCCGGTTTGCGATTCGGTGGTTTTGTTTTTGCTTTTGTTTCTGTTCATTGTTCGTGTTTTTGCTGTTGTTGGGTTTTGTTGGTTGTTGTTGGGGCCGTTCGCTTCGCTTAGTGGAGAGCTTGTTAGCTGTTCGCCACCCGGGCCCTTATGCGGCTTATCCTGACGATGATGTCCTGCTGCGTACGAGGGGCATCTTTATCTTCTCCATTTTATCGGCTCTAAGCGGCCACCCCGACCGTTGATCGATTTAACAATTGTAATAGAGTTGCGTTTCTTATGACATTTCGGCGTAGGGTTCGGAAATCTTGTTAGCGAGATAGAATGGAAATGATAAGGCGTTTATTAATCTGTTTATCGCTGTGATGATAGCCGGGGGACGAGCCTAGAGCAGGATATTAGAATGTTAAAATAAAAATACTAATTTATTAATATAATTAGCAGCACTGGAATAATTAAAACGTTTGAAAAAAGTCATAATGATTCAATTTTTAGATCAGTTGCATCAGTTCCACCTTCCGCTTGCCAAACACTAACATCCAACCATTTTGTAAATTTTTATCTGGACTGTGATGGGCCATTTTGTCCGAATTGGACGATTTGCTCCATTTGTGAATGGTTGATTAAGTTTCTCACTCCTATTTCCTCCGGGTTTTCGCTCAGGATAAGTCGAAGCAAACTCCATTGAATTTAAGAATAAGCTAAATCAAATTGCATAGATTATCTGTTTTAACATAAAACATCATACAAACGAAAAATTAACACAAAAAGTGATTTTCACAAATGTCCTACTAGTTTTTTCTTGCCGTTTTTCTTGTTTACGAAGTATGAAATAAACCAAATACACCAACCATTGATTAAAAACAGATAAAAATCAAGTTTTTTTTGCGTAAATGCTTAAAATTTGTTATTAGTAGATAGAATTTACCTACAAAAAAAATCTTGACGGTTTTCTGAACATTCAGAATATTGAAATGCGTCTCATTTGACCATAAGAAATTGTTTCATTAACTTCAATCTATTTATTCAAATGAGAAAACCTTTTACGTAGGAAATGGATAAAAATTTAAAATGGAAAGAAAGTTGTTCAATTAAAAAAAGGAAAATCGCCATTTTATATTGAAAAATTTGCTCCTTCTGGTCACAACTGGAGATTAAACCTTGATCGACTTATCTCGGCCCTGTTAATATAGTTTAAAAAAAAACTGGTGATAATCAAAAAAGAGTGCCAACAAAATATTTTACGGCAGAGTCATATACCTACAATTTTATTACCTTTAAACGATCTAAACGACCTAAACACTGCATTTTATGTGAGTTTCCTTACATTGTTATCAATTTCCGGTAAAGTAAAAAAAACCTACGTCCTTCACGGTTTGCTACAGACTCTATCAACATCCTGCCAGTGCGTTTCCAGGGTTTTCACGAAGCTAGTTTCGAGCATATTTCACATTCCTGCATCAACGGAAATGATTTTTGATAATTTTTGTTCGTTTGCATCTATCTCCTCCGTGATGTGACGCACTCGCTGCACTCTGCGCGCCCTTGCTGATTCCGGTTTCCGGTGGTAAGTGACGCTTAATCGTTCGTGGTGCATTACGTCCGGTGGCTCCCGTGGTGTCGTCGTTATCGTCTTTTGGAATTTCCTCCTCCGGCCAACGCTGGCTATTGTTGTGGCCGAACGGCAGAAAGACATCCTCATAAACGCCCTGATTAGGGCGTGCTGGACACCGGCCCAGCCCCCGGACCGGAAGAGGATCGTCCAGAGAGTGTGTGAGCGCGCGCGCGCGGAAGGACGGCGCAGATGACGATGGCGGGGAGGCGGTGACCGAAAAACAAACAGCCGGCCGGTCCGGAATCCGCTCGACCGCTCGACCGGGACTGGCGCCATGAAGTGCAATTTTCAAATTTGAGAAAACTAATACCTCTCAAGTGGATTTGTTCACATATTTTCTGCCTGACTTTTAACACTCGATTGCCCGGTCCGGGGAGTGTTTTGAGATTTGGCAATTCGTTCCCTCCTCGCTCCCTCTTTCTCTCACTGACCGCCGCCTGTCGCAAGGATCGGTTGGGAATTTCTGTTCTGTGTGTATGTTTTTTGTTGGTCGGTTGTTGCTTCGCTCGTTTGGCTTCTTTCGGGTGTTGCGACAGGCGGCTGGCATGGGTTGTACATGGCGGCCAGCGGCCCAAGCATGCCGCGCATGCCAGCCGGAGGAATTATAGGTTTGGAATTTCCCATCGCGCTACACGCCCCGTCGCCGGCGCTGGCGGATGAAGATCGTTGAAAGGTTTGTGTTATTTATTTCGTACCGGTCCCCGAAACAGGTCCCCGGTCAGGGTGGGCCTTCCGT
>KZ070518.1:57027-81707 GCA_002091845.1 Anopheles cracens
AAAATATTGAGGAATTGTATCAATTTTCCTCTCAGATCAGAGACGCGTAGCTCTTCAAATTTAGGTGTCAAATTTATGATTGATTGGAGGACATTTTGAAATGCTTTCCATGCTGGTTGCACTCTCGATCATAAGGAGAACTTGTGCTCCAAAATTTTCCAAATGTATATACATTTTGGAGAAGCTGAACTGTTTTGCTAAAATAATCCCCTCAAGATATCATATTCTTGCTAACATGTACTGCCAATATCGTTGTTTGGATGAAGATTTTTTGCTGTTAATATTTTTCCAATCCAATGCGAACATGCAATGATTTATTCTCTTGTAGAGCATAATAATATTTCCATTCAGTTAATTGAGAATAAACCAAACAAATATGTCCAAAAAAGCAAGAAATCAATCCTCTCTTTGTGGTGCTTCCGCTAGCGCTTCCGTGTTTCCTCGAACCAAACGCCGCACGCAGCCAGTAAAGCCAAATTCAAAGATCCGCCCGAAGCACTGCGGAGACACCCGGCTTAGCCGCTCACCGGCGTCATCAATTGTCCGCGCAACACATGTACGACACGATTTTTATCTTAAATGCTCTCTCGGGGTTTCTCAGATTTGTCCGGCGCGGCTTCGCTTTTCGGGTCGACGATCATTTTGGGCTGCGAAGAACGATGGAACGGTGGGATGAAAATGACAAAAAAAAACCGACCGACTACTATTGCTCGACCGCGCGTTCCCACCGTATCGGAACGTTAAGCGCCAAGCACCAAGCGCCACTTGGAATAGGCAGCAGCGGCTGCGCAAAGGCTAGCTGAAAATCAAACAAATCGTAACCGGCGGAAGACGTCGCAAAACTTCAGCGGCTTGCGGGAAGCGGCGACGAAGACGAAGACCGAACCGACACCGAAAGTCGCCCGGCCGGCCAAAAACCTGGCGACAGTCTTCCTGGCTTCATGACAGCGTGGCTCAATTTCCGTGCCCCTGGTTGTGTCGTGATTCCGCCAGCGGAGTCACATATTTGCTTTTTTGTGTTATTTTTTCCTCTCCTCCTACAGCGTGCGTTCTAGAGAGGATGCGCTGCCTTTCACCGAGCGCCAAGATCATCGGGTCCGAATGTGGTGCTATCGAGCGATCGGCATCGGCGCATGAATGGCCCGGCGTCCAGCGTCGTCTCGCCGGCAATACGTCACACTTTGTCGGGAAGTCACATCGGGCGGTCGGCGGAAGGCGGCGCTGACCGAGCGTCCAGGCCAAGAAGATACACCGATGACACTTGAAGTTAGGCTTGCGAAAAGGGTCCACACAAGCCGAGCGCAACGAGTAGCGCGCTGCTGGATGCTGGCGGCATTCAGTTCAGGAGCGTCAGGATGCGCAATGCACTGGCACCGGGGGGGTTTTCGGTTGCAGTCGGTGTCAATGGTTCACACAGGCAGGCGCCTCAGGTTCGGGCTCGGGGTTATGGCAGCAGGCTCTTCCTACGGCACTATGAATGGGTTTTCGCCAGAGAAGGAAATTAGCATAATTTCGGAACTAATCGGCGAGCAGCGGGTGTCTGTCGTCATTCATGCGATCCGGTCCTTGAGATATGCACCAGCACCAGACGGCATTCATTCGCAGAAATACAAAAGTTCTCGGCCAAAGGCGGTGATGCTGGAACTGGAATTTGGCGAAATTTGTCTGTCGCGCTGGGCGGCACCACGTTTCGAATATGCTAGTTTGTTACGACGAGCTCTAGTTCTGATAGCGGACTCTGGAAAGATATCATGTTTGAGATTTGAATCGTATTCTAAATTCTTCTTATTCGTTGGACAACTTACATGCGGTTTCCATCTATTTCGTAAGAACCACAGCTGAACAGTCAACTCGAAGATTTAATTGTGTACTTGTTGTAAAAGTAAGTATATTGACATTGGCCGATTGTTGGTTTACATAAGTCTAATCATGCTTCTTATGCTCATGCTTCTTGCAATATCTGGACGTTTGACTTAGAAAGTGGTCTTAAATTCACACATTTCAGGACTAAATATCTTGGAATGGTGCTCAATCTGTTCCAACTGATATATCATAAATGGATTATCATCACAATTGTACTTTTTAATCGGAATACAATTATACAATTGTACAATAACAATATAGTACGATCAACCTGGTAGTCAGTAAACATCAGTATTAACAACAAAGGGGAAGTGAAGAATATGCAATGTTTTCCAAGTGAGTCAAGATAAGAGCAACAATGAAGATATTGATAAAAGCTAATATTTTAATTGAAAGAGATTAGACTCTTATACTGAGGTATGAATTGATGTGCTCCTCAATTTTAGATAATATTTGGAATTATTCAGAGAAAAAAACGATGTAGCAGACTTCAGCACATCTAACCCTTCATAAAGTGCCATTTATTTTTTCTCACGAAACTTTAGGATACATTTTTACTGCAAACAATTCATCGTTCTTCTTGATACCAGGCTACGCAACAGAAGCACTTCACCTTGACAAAGTATTATGTGTGTGGTGGTTTTAAAAAGTGTTTTTTTATTGATTTTATTCGTAAATTGTTTTGATATTCATCAGTTCTTCCCATCGTTAAATTCGCTTTGCAGCTAGTGACTACATCACTTCATCAAGGTAGCACAGATTGGTCAGAAGTTGTTGTAAGAAAATTCATCAAAATTTTATTTGATCGCTTTCCATGGTCTGGTTAGGCTACTTGTCCTTCCTGGCGCATGAGATGTTTGCTTTTGAATTGGAATTATTCCAAAGGGAACAACTACGACGCAGTGCATATAAATAAGACTATTTTTAGCTCATGTTTTGATGTTCACAATTCATTAGAATAAAAAAGGCGAAAATCACGTTTACAAACTATGTACTTTTACAAAATACTTTTACATGTGAAAAAGACAAAAATATTTTGGATATTACAGTCCACATTTGGGAGTACATCGGGAGCAATTGAATCTCTATCAGAAGCTGCTGAGTTGCTAGATAGATAATGCTGATTTTCTTTATCTGGCAGGCTAACATTTTGTGATATGCATTGAAATCATTGGATATTTTAAAATACTTTTTGATGTCTTATACTTTTTATTTATGATTGCTGTTTTAAAAACTTAGTTTTCTTACAAATCTACAAAATAATATTTCAAAAAAAGTGGACAAACAAATAGAAAATGTATATTGATGTTGACAGAATAGATAGATAACTGGACCTATGAACCTATTGACACTTCCTGTTTGATTATAATCACCAATACCAATTCCAATCACTGAAGGTTTCCTTCCCATCAAAGAGTGTACCAAAAGGAAAGGTGCATCCAGCTGTACAGTAGCGTCCGCATGATAATGACCACCATTGCCGGACAGGTACGACCTGTGTGCCATCAATTTTCCCATTTCTCGATCACGCGCGCATCTTCATGCTTCCCAGGGTTCCAATCAACGAACAAATGGAGTCAAAATCGGGGTCCCATCTGGTTCCCGGCTGCGATACGAGACCACCTAGCTGCGGAAAGGTGACCCGCTAACGTTCGGGCGGTGTTACCTAGGAGAGGCCGGTCCGCGAGACGACGGTGCCGGCTGTCATCTGCCGGGGCCCTCACACGCTCAATTGGGGCTCATTTTAATACCTCCGACCGACTGTTTTGACCGAAATTAGAGAAAATTAGCTTAACGATGGCAGCGTAACGAGCTGCCGAAGGGTGAGACACGGCGGAGTCCCCAAATCGCAAGCCCCCAGGTGGACTACTCACGGTGATGGTGGTGGTGGTGGTTGCAGCCGGGAGCGACCGGACCTGGTCCAAAGTAAGTAAGTCATTATTTTCTGCGCCCATGTTCGCTGTCGCCCGTGCAGCCCGTAGCGGGCGTTGTGTAAGTGGGATTGTGGGAGGTGGAGCAGCAGAGGAACGGTTCCTAATGGGCCGGCTAGTGTGATGTTGATGATCTATCCAAACCGGGTGCACGAGGGGGTTGCTCGATCGCGTTGCGTGGTTTCTCGCCACACCACTTAATGCGATTCCGTGCGATCGCCTGTGTGTGGGCCAGCCCTGGTCGGCCATGTTTCGCCCGATTGCCAGGGATACGGTTGAAGCCAGGCGCCTCCATCAATGGGCCCTTCGCGATGGACGGTCCGCGGTCGGTGTTTGAGGCGGAAAGCAGCTGGTGCGGGCTAAGGCTTCCAATTCGAGACGGTGCTTAGCCCACATCCTTCCAGCAAACGCAACGGCCGCACTCTTTCGTCTCGCTAATCAACCCGGAATGACGGAGGCGATTTTCCACCATTTCATCGCCCGATCGTGCGTAATCGATTTCGTCGGAAGTTATCTCGGCGGGCTTTGTGCGCCGCGCTCGAGCTGCTCGGATCCGAGGCAGCCACGAAATAAAACAGCAACGTCATAATCAAAATGTGATAATTACCAACAAAAAAAAAGCCCATCGAGGCAGGCGGCGTCGAGGCAGGCAGAGCAAACAAAACACAAAAAAAGCCCAGTGAGAGGGAAAAGGTAGCTGGTTTGGTTGGTTGGTCGGTTCGGAAAATGGTAATTGAAAATTAGAAAATTGGAAATAGATACAACGCGGTCGTGTCGGGCAAGTCCTTCTCCTTAGCGTCGGCTCCGGTATTGAAGTATCTAAACTCCCTCCGTCTGAAACATCCGGTCGGGCGATCTCGAACGGTCCAGCAACTGTCACAAGGGATACACTCTCCTACACACAAAGCCACAGCCCTGCGGTCGTTTTCGTTCCATCACGCGCTAATCACTCCATTTCCTGCGATAGAGTAGTGTACGCTGCGTTCGAACCGACGTTGGAGTTCCCCCGGGATCGATGAAACGGTGCTGTGCGCCGCTCGCGGTACACGCTCGTGATCAAGATCCGAATGGACCCACCACGGTAACACCGTAAAAATCAACCCCCCATCGAATCGAATGTTTGGATGGTTGATGGAGCGCCTACAGCGCTAAAGTCCGAACAATCCTCTTCTTCCTCTTCCAAAGAGCCAGGGTTGCGCGTGGTGGTGGAGCGATCGGATGTGATATCGGCACGTGCTACGACGACGGGTGTTGAATGTTTTCCGAAATTCATCAAACATGTGCTAACGGAGCGCGCGAGTTTTATTGAAGCGCGAAGTTTCGATTCGCGCACGCTTCACGCAGCCCTGCCAAGTTCGTGGCGCGCTGATGATTTTATCACGAAAGCAAACTAATCAAGCCATGTTTTACGAACTGTCAGCGGATCTTGATGATGGAAGATGGGGTGCGAAACGATTAAACAGCAAGAAAGAACGTGAAAAGTTTACTTTGGATGTAAACAATATAAAACATCGCTTCGCTTAACAAGCTGACGTGCGGGCTTAACACTGAGTTTTGACGTTTGTTTTCATTAGTTAGTTAGTGTTTAAGATTATTTTAACACATTAGACTATATTCTTGAAATTCAGATGTTTTATTTCATAACTTTCCCGTCAATGCTCTGAATACATAAGCTGTTTAATGGAAAATATTGATGTTGTAATTTGATACGGATATCCATTTGAGTCCCTATGGTCACAGGAAAGTAGTAACTATCAGTCATAATTGTTTGGGATTTAAAAATAGGCAGAATCAGTATCAGTAGTTACTCAAAATATTTACTTAAAATGCCAATGAATAAATTCGTATAAATTCGTAAGTATTTTCACTACAATAGTGTATGCATGTTTATCTAGATTTTTTAAATTCTCAGCATTTTGAAATAAATACCTATGTTTTTAAAGATATCATCTTGTTTTGCTTATGTTTTTCTGTATCTTCATGTATTATAAGGTATTAGTACTAGTATTTATAACATTTTCACACACTTTAACAAGACAGTAATGCGACCAAGCCTTCTTTAGTAAAAGTAATACTTTTATAAATATTACAAGTAAATATATAAAATTTGTGTTATTAAAGGGACTGGGAAAATATTTTAGATTTTTTTTTATTAAGAAAACGAAAAAGTTTGTACTTTTTTATTGACATTGTCAAATTACTTTTACTTGTCCACAGTTGCAGCACATTCAACAAAGAAGATTTCATTTAAATGCAGGATCAGATTCAAAACAGATTTAAAGCTCCGTCAGTTTTTGGTAAGCGTTATTAAATATTTACTTAGGGTTCTCCAATTAGGTAGCTCTTCTCGCTTATAGCTCTCTTTTCAGCGCTTCACGGTAATTGATTGTGGTTAGAGAAATTGAAATGAAAAAAAGTCAAATAATTCTCAGTTTAAGCACACTTGAAAAAAATAGCTAAAGGCTTTAAAATGCTTCCAAAGAACATCGACCCCATTTAAATCGCCTTGAACTTATTGCAATACAAAAAACGCTCCTCTAATAATGACCATGAGGTCGTAGTAAAAGGTTCTTAAAAACACGTGCCCCTGCTTACGATCGTCGTACTAATTCGGCCCCGCTGGCACGTTCCACCCTATTCACGCATCGATTATGCACACCCTGTGCTGTGCGGCGTACCCAAGGGCTCGACTAACTACGGATAATTATGCTTCCAGCAAAAAGCAAATATCTATAATCTACCCTGACCGATCGGGCACGGCGGCGACGTGCGTAGATGCTGCGGCAGATGAAAATCTATCAGAACCAGACCGGAGCAGAACGTTCTAAGCGCACCTTCGCTGCTAATGCCCTACGAACGTCTTTGGTGTTCCTCCGCCCGTCGTGCCGTGGCCCGTGCGTTGCTCAAGCCAACGGCTAACTACCAATTTAATACGGCTATTACAGTCGGGGCCCCTTTCTCCCGGGAGGGTGTTGCTCGGTGCGCGCTGCTCGGGCAAGTACGGGCGTCTTCTTCCGCTCTGGAACGAGGAATTTCTTTTCGGGGTTTCTCGCTACCCAAATGGGGTTGAGGCGGGGCGGCACTCTGTTTGTTGGTTTTGTTGGCTCTACTAGAGGGCAACCAAACATTCCCTCGTCGGACCTAACCGTCCGGTTTCGTCCGGGATTCTCTATGCCCGTTTGGCTCGTTTTTTTTTGCATACTCACAGTACGATCATAAATCATTTCATTCACCTTCTCGGTTGCGGGGCCCGGTTGGAAGCGGGAACGAATGTTTTACGGTCGATCTCAGCTCACCCATTCAAGATCGGCATGCGCATGATCTACGAGTACGATCGTCCGGCCGGGGCTGTTCCTGCGGGACCGGGAACGTGGAACGAATTTCTCCACCCGGGCGTCATCCGTTTCGGGCTTGTAGATTTTTTATTCGCAACAAGACCCAACTGGCGCCAACGATTAATGACAGCGATACGGTCGGTTTGCGTCGAAAACGAACCGTCCTGGCGTCGCGCTCGCACTGGCGACAGGCGCGGCCACAAATCTCCGACGCCCCGCGACTTGACGGAATCGGAACGAAAAAGGACGCGGGCCGGGCGTAGAACAAACAAAAATCACCCGAAATCCGTCGCACGGTACAGCTGGCCGTGTCTGCTGTGACTGGCACGATTTGGGCAAGATGTTGGGCCACGTTTTGTGTTCGCTACGTTATGATGCGCCCTAATCCAAGGAAGGGCACGGACACATGAAAACTCCAAACATCCATCCCGGCGCTAATGAAACGGGTTGTCGCTTGTCGCACATTCCGCGCCACGGACATGGGGAAATGTGTCGAACGAACATGGGGCATTTTTTTGGGGGCTCGGGGTCGCCCCATCATCGCGATGACAAGCCGACGTCGCTCGGCGTGCGCGATACTTATCAGTGCGATTCATCCCGGATCATAACGAGGCACGTTCGCGCAGACGCGAGCATAGTGCAGGTTGCGTTCTGGGAACGCGTTACGACGAGCGCGCTGGCGATACCGAGAAAGGCCGAATGCAGTTTTTGAGCCTAATCGGGGTTTGCAAGATGTGTCTGCGCAAGTGGTCATACAAAAAAAAAACTGGACCTCGAGTGGAAACGACAGTGAGATGAGTATTAGGAACTGGTTGACGCAGTAATGACTTGCAGATGGTTTCGGCGGTGGGATTGCAAAATCTTGGCTCAGTCCAGCTAAATTCGTTGTATAAGTTTTGTCTGCATTATACAAAATGAATGTTTGCTTTTGTTTACTATTTTTGGACAGTATTATTGGTGCTTCAATAGATTTTATCAAACATTTTCTGTAAACTGATCATACTGATTTTTTTGTTGTTTGCTAATTTTGGGTGTCAATTGTTTTTTATTTATATATTGTGAGAATGTTTTGAAGGTCCCGGACAACTGGTTCTATGAGCTGGTACATGACATTCTGACTCCAAAAATTATTGCTCATGATTTGATGTAGATCAAAGTTCGAAGTTAGAATATCTAGATTGAGTTGAGCTCGATAATTACGCAAGATAATTCGTTTTGACCACCATGCATGATTTTTTTGATCATTGGTTGTTTGATTGTTTCTAGGTTTTTAGTTCTGATCGTAGATATTTTGAAAGCAACTGGAAAAAATCACGGTAATGTTATATAATATAAAATCACAAACAATTTCAAATTAAGCATTGAATTAGAATACTCAAGTCAAATTCCAAGAACGTCTATCCATAAATGAAGAAAAACTAATAGGAATAGCAATAAAATAACCAGCGTTGGTTCACAAATAAGTAAATAGAATCGTAGAATAATCTTTGTACTTTCACGTTGAATGAATGGCTCATAGTTAAAAATGTATAAAAACATATTTAAATATTTTAACAAATATTGTGAGCGCAAAATTACGCGTTTGTCAAGGCGACACTGTCTAAATAAATGTCCCCTTAGGTGTGTTGAAAGTCATAAACGTGAATTCCATTATTATGGCTGGAAACGGTGGCTTAACTCCAATGGAAAATAATAGAACTGATGTGAGCTAAAAACTAGTGAATAGCATGCTTATTTTTCATAACACTAATGAAAAAAGCAAAACTAATAACAATAAAACTAACTTAGAACTAATACACCTTCAAATCCCCAATCCGCAAGATCTGAATATCATTCAACGTTTTGGTGTCCGGGTTTAGTTTTAAGGCTCTGTATTTATGAATGAATCTTGGTATATTTAACGAATGCTTTTACTTATACACTAGAATTGATAGAAAAACATTCAAACGATACAAGTTTTCGGTTTTTAAGTTAAAAACCTGTTAAACTTCATAATTGGCCCTGTTTTCTGTCACTCTTCTGCATATCTAATTCCTGAGAAATATGCATTCAAAAAACCACTACCTTATTCTGTATCTCCCATCTACTGGAAAGACTTACGCTCCTGTGCTTCATTCATTTCCATTCATTCACAAAACAACCACCGACCGGGCTGGCTGTCTGTGCGAGCGGAGCACACTAAGTGGACACTAATTCAGCTAAATTAGCAGTTTGCGAGCAGTGAAATATGTTTACACCGCTTATTTATTCTAATGCCTGTCCCGTTCCCATGGCTCGGTTCGCCTAGCGGAGCGTAGTAGCGTGAACATATGTCACACAGCCGGTCGCTGATCCGACGCGGACAATGCGGACCCTGGTGAAGGATTAAATTACAACGACGATCGCGCCAGCTCACGAGCCGCGGTAATCAACGATCGGTTCCAGCGCGGTCCGATTGGTTTCGAATTTGAAGACCCTGACTACCGCTGAGCTTCTGGGAAGCGATAAAACATACGAACGGAATTATTACCAGGTGCGTCCACACCGAGACGATCTCCCTGCTCACCCTGCTCACCGACGACAGACGGAGTTGAGGAATTGATAATTCAATAAAATTGATTTTAACGCCTTCGCCTTATCGCGAGTCACTGCGACGCACCGTGCCGGGGGCAATAATTATGCGTCCGTTGGGTTGGGGTTTCTCCGGCGGGTCGTAAACCGAAGCATAAAGCAATAAAAAGCGAAGCCACGCAAAGCTACGGTACGGTTCACGGGCCCCGAGCTGCGACTGGAGTGGAGATAGTTTATTGATGAGTGAAAAGTGGTGTTTTACATAAATTTATCTCCCACGCGGGCGGATAGCGTACTGGCCGATGATGGTTTTATGGTGCTTTCTACGGTTCCACGAAAACGGTTCCATCTCCGCCCGGGTGGACAGTTTTGTCAGTCGACGCGATCGATCCGGCCCGACACGTAACAGTAGTCGTAGGGGCAGAGTTGGATTGATTTTCGTTTTGATTTCCACCCACCGTGACCTTGGACGGACGGTGGACCGATGGATCCTTTATCGGTTCACGGTAATCAGATATCAGGCAGTTCGACTGTCACGCAAGATTCCCCCGTGTCAGTGTCTCCCTGCGAACGTTCGCTCGGAAGTTCTAAACCCGACAAGAACCTTTCAATCACGCCCTGCCTGCCTGCCTGCCTGGCACGCCTGGGTGCGAGGAGAAATCGGGAGGCGGACGTACCAAGATTCCAGAAGCTTTCTTTCTCAGGATCTCAGGTATGCACGAGCAGGGCGGGGTGACGAAAGATCAATTTCCCACGAATTGAGACCGAGCCGGACGATCGATCGATCCATCTATTGCGGTTTGCGCACAGTGGTTCTAATGTCTCTGGTCGGGCACATCAGGCATGTCCGGAGGCATCCGGGCGCGGTGAAGAGAACACACTGAACAACAACAACAAAAAAAAAACTGTCAGAAAACAAGATTTTAAAAGTCAGAAAACTCGTGTATCTTCATGCTGGTTGACCAGGGCTGGCCATTGGTTGGCCGTGCGCTGATGCAGGTGATCCGGTTGCGACAGCGTGGACGATGGGAGCGTCAGGCATCAGAATTCATTCTCGCTCGACTCGTAAGGGTGATTTCGGGACACCTTCTCCGGCTCGGGAGCCCGGGATGCGCGGCGCGTTGAGATTTGACACAGGTCCGCTCAACCAAACTGATCCGTCAAGCGATCGGTGCGCGGAGCGTGTTCGCATTGGTAAGACGGCAGGCGCGAAGGAGATGGCACGATCGCCGAACGACGAACGAAAAGGCACACTTTGAGTCGGGAATGGCTGGAATGCTGGTCGTGTATGCGAAGGATCGAGGCAAAAAGGGCACAAGGGAACAGTCCCAGGGCATGGCAGGTCCCTCCCCGGGCCGGGAGAAATGACATAGACACGGCTAATGAAAAGTAGCTCGTAGGCGCCATGCCACATGCTGCGCGCAGACAATGGACTGTTTGTTCTTTCGATCATCAACATGAGCACCACGGCACCGGCTCCAGGAACCCACGACGGGGCACACGATTTATCGTTTTGAAATTAGCTGTCAAGTTTCGGGCCGGGCGGGTGGGCCGCGGGGAGTGAACAACGCTCCGCAGGGAACGCGCGCCAGCTCCAGGACCGATCGATATCGCTGCGCTGCGCCCGGGGCCCGAATTTGCTGCTAATTCTGACCCGCCGGAAGGATGATCTCCGATTTGGTTGCGTCTTCACCCCTCGGGCGAGGCGACGAGGTCAGTCGTATGCAAATCAGCCAATCTGGATCAAAAGAAACGAACAGAAAGAGAAAGAGAGAGAAAGAGAGAGCAAAAAGAAAAGCTCTTCTACGAATCTTTCGCTGACCGCTTTCGGGAAAGGAAATGAATGGTGAAATATTTGTCAATGAATTAAAACGAGCCTCGGGGGGAATGGTTTATTTTATTTGTTTTTTCTAGTGCGAAAGTTAATTTGCTTCCTATTAGCACCGGGGCACCCGATAGAGCGTATCGTATCGCAGTCATATTTGTTTTCGGTTGAGT
Source organism: Anopheles cracens (assembly GCA_002091845.1). Taxonomy (NCBI): domain Eukaryota; kingdom Metazoa; phylum Arthropoda; class Insecta; order Diptera; family Culicidae; genus Anopheles; species Anopheles cracens. The sequence goes on from KZ070518.1 coordinate 68,705, forward strand.
AATGTGAGTTTAATCAACAGAAGTTATGATCTAGCAAATTTTGGTTCGACCAAGGGTTTACGTTTTGGATGCGTAAATAATGACCGGGAGGAACCGAATGGGCAATCCGATATTGGGTTGAACGGCATTAAGGATGGCTTCGAAACAAGCTCCAAGAATAGAACAAATTTATGGGGGTTTATTCCACAAGAAACATAGGTTTGTGCATCAATAACTTGTTAATGTGATTTTGGTATCTTGTTATAAAAGATGCAATGTTATGGAAACAAATGTAATCCAAAATGCTGGAGGGGTGTTTTAACGAGTCTTGAATTTTCTTCTCCGTTATCTATAGCACAATATCCTCAAGCAGCCTAGCTTGAGAATCCTGCATGTGGTGTGACGTTCCAGTTGAGATGTGAACCCACTACCTGTGGTACCACCATTTTTGAAAACAAAACTTATTGTAGAATAAAACGTTTTGAGAAAAATATCATTTTGCACATTTTTACGAATTTGCAGTCCTACATTTAATATTGATTCCAATTTTAAGAGGTAACAATTTTTTAAAAAGTATTTTGCATTAGTTGTTTGTCCTCACAATTATACTTATCGTTATTACTTTTTATTTGTTTAAATTATGATCAATTTGTTCACAATTCTACTTTAAGTGGAATGCTCAAAAACTTTATGTGGAATGTTGTTTATTTTCTTTATTTATTTATATCCTTGCTGACATTTTTGTTCTATAGACGTTTTCCATAAGTCATTTAGTCATTCTGAAGGCCTGTTCGTTTGCTTTAGGCAATGCTGTTCCTTCCTAGTAGACTAAACTAAATAGAGAGTAATATAGGAGTTGTTTGGGCTGCCAAACTCACTTGCATTGTGTAAACAATAATATCCGGTAGAGATAATGTTTGGCGAATTCCATGATCAATACCAGTATGAGTAAGTAACTTGTTCTAGGAATGTAATATGGCATCAGGATCAGCGTGATCCATTTGATAGAGGATGGATCTTCTGCATGAAGATGCAGTTTAAAGTTGATTTAATGGACATACGATGGTGTTGATTTTGCTCTCTGTACTACCTAATACAATTAATGGATGTCGCGATGTCTATTACATTTGGGACAGGGTTTTGGCCCATTATGGGTATGATGATATTACACTTATCATGTGTCAAATATTATCAAACACCTGGTTCCGGTTCTGTTTTAAACCTGTTAAAAATCTGAATCATAATAATATCAAACATAAATTAAAACAACTTTTAAAACGATGGGAGCACCCAAAGTCCAGAATCAATGTTAGCCAAAAGCAAAATACGTCACTCTATTCTTGTTTTAGTAGCGCCATCTCTAGGTGGGTATTGACATTAAACAAAATATTACAATTACACTCATAAAAAGAATAATTGTAATCGTTTAAGCCATGTTCTAGTTCCAGCGGGACATTTTACAGGGATTTTCAACACTTATTTTTTTTTATTTTCAGATCGTGTAAGCTAAAGCAATCGAGAGTTAAAAGGCTTAGCGTATTCATGCCGATCGACAGCTGACGTGGCGAGTGGATTAGTGCATTTTCAAAGGTACCAGGCATAGATTGCCATTACCTGGCCATCTAAAAGCATTCCAAGCACCCGTTGGTTTATGGCGATTAGTTGAAGGGTCGGTGCTATCGAATTACTTCCACCGTTTTTGGCACCCCATCGCAAGTCCCAGTCCCTGCACCGCCGTCAGCACGATCCTTCGCTTCTCGGTTGACCTGCGCGGGATCTAATCTTCTAACAGATCCCGCACCGGTGATAGTGGCTGGGACTGGGTTCGGAAAGATCAGCGAGTGTTACGTAAGCCGAGTGCCGGACACTTCCCGGCGGGACGTTGGTCGGAACTGAGACAGGTAGGCGATCGACGCCAAAACCCCACGAACAACACAGTCCATTTACACCTCGAACAACAGACGGTTGACACACGAGGAATCAAAAAGTGGTTCCCGCTTGCAACAGTACGAGATGCGCTCTGCTTCATCGGGTCCGGCTCCGGATAGTGTTTCTCTCCTTGCCGACGCCGTCTGTTGTCGCGGGCACTTTTTACACTTTTATCTAGGATTCAATTTCCGTGCCCATATCTTGTCGGCGGTATGTTTCTTTTCGCTTTTCCGGACTATTTTTTCCCCTGTTCACCCGTGGGCACGTTTTCGGTGAAATTTTAAAGTGCAATGGATATGAGCCGCATCGATGTGGGACAGTGCTGCTGTTTTTCGGAGTTTTTTTTTGTTCGATCGAAACCACTTACTATGGATCCGGCAGGCGATAGGTACAGATGAAACGTGCCTGGGAATGGAAACCCCTCGCCAGCATCGATTTATGATGCTTGAGCTTTTTCGATACTTTTCGGAATGGGGAATAATCGACAGCGGACCCGCAAGGTGTCGCCGGAGATGTCGTCTGTCGTCAGGTGCTGCACAGAAGCTCACCGTAAGGATGCTGTGGTCATAAATTTGGGACGAATTCCTTTGAAGTATAGCAACTACACGGGCGCATGGCTGTTTCATGCAATCCGCCATGATAGTTTTTATGACTGCAAGGTGCCGGAGGATGTGAAAAGGACTTCGAGTACCGTTCTCCGCATAATAAAATACTTTTAGCAGGTTTTAAAATGTTGAAGAAAGGAAGGCTTTTGTGCAAACCGTATCACCAAAATGGAAATCAAATTCGAAAACCTTCACGTTAAGGATGTTCCGGATGCATTAAAGTATGGAATAATCTTCCCGTTCAGAGCTGCCATCGCACAAACAAGAGTCGACAAATATGTCAACCTTTTGAAACAACTTGTTAAAATTTTAATTAAATACACCACGGGATGCGAGAAATTGCATGAAAATTTAACATTCCCCTCTCGAAAAAACACCTTCGGACCTTAAAATGGACGTGGTCGATTGATTTACATTATTGCTTCATTATTTCACCATTTGCGCCGGTCGTTCGCTCTTGTGGGGTGAATTAATTTTCGCAAAACCAAACCCATCTTACCGAGAACTCGAAACGTCGTGGTATGTTTCGTTAATGAGTTAAGCATCACGATCGCCTTTCACGCACGAGCCCAAAATAAAACGTCCATTAAAGCGGACGAGTGCGTACGGGAGTGTTTGCTCGCGTAATGTTGTTTTGTTTTCGATTTTCTTTTTGCAACATTTTTCATCTTCTCAGTGCGTAAAATAAGTGGTAGAAAAAAGGCGAAACTTTTCGACGGGCCGGTGAAGGGCGATTAAAGGGAATCGTTTATGGAAACGCGACAAATGAAAGGGATCGAAACGTACGGTCGCATCCTTGTGCAGCTGGTACCGGTGGTAGGTGTGTTTTCAACGCTTTTCCAATATGTCTACTCCCCCGGGAGGGTCCGATGTGGAAGAGACAGTTCGAAATTTTGTGCTGAAAGTAATTTGTCAACCACACGATCGCGACCAAGCTGAGGGAATGGGCTGTACGCGCGCGTTTTCACGTGCATCATAAATTCCCAGGGCGCGACACCCGCGTGAGAATGCAATTCGTTCGATGTTTTGCACCATTTTTATATCGCTGGCGCTTACAAGTTATTAAGAAGTCTTTGTGTTTTTTTATTGCTGTGTAATTTTTCATCTTGGTGAGCCCGCTACAAACACTTTCCTTTCCACATTGCCACAAGGAGCGGTTGTTTGCGGCATTAACAAGCAATGGAAGCGAGCGATTTCGCGCGGGCTCGTGGCTGCGCCCAGCCCCGCGGTTGATGACTTTTATCGCGTGAAAATCATCGCACGAGCGTGGCGGAAGTGGCCTGAGTGCTCGAAAATCGCCCCAGTCATGGTCACGACTGCGCGAGTGGCGATCTCGTGCCTCTTCCGGACGCCGGTTAATTATAATTTTCATCACCTATACTTGTTTCGCTTTCACAGTTCGACACCTCGAACGCGAGCTATTTTATTTGATTTTAGTGTTGTTTTTTGTTCGTTGTTCCTGCTCTCCCTCAGCTATTGTCCGAAAGTTTGGGTGTGCGTGTTTGTGTTAGTTTGGTTTTCTATATTGCTACCGACTGCTGGGTATGCTCACGTGATGCCCCGGAAAGCTGTTTCGTTCCATAACTTAGGGGCTTAGGCGTTAGATTATGAACGAACAAAACAAAAAAAACGATGAAACCGTCGATCAGGCAATGGATATATCTGTGACCCTCCTCTAGAGGGTGAAAGAGTGGGGTTGTGGATGATACTCTTCCTATTGCGATCAGAAGTTGATCAAAGCAGACGTGAAGAAAAAAAACTAACGGTAAACCCTTGAGTGCTGTAGATCGTGTGTACAATAGGTGCTAATAGATGAAATAAACTGTTTCAAAAGTGAAGTTGATTTTATTATGGATAACACTACGCCAAGTGAAAATTATTTAATGCACAAAATCGATCTATTCATATTTAATCGTTTCCAATGTTCCGAATTGAGCGCTTTGTTAAAATGTTGTGAGGGTCATGACAATTAGTAATAGATTGACTTTCCGTGAGATTTTAATTCAGAATCAGTCTTGTTTCTAGAGAAACATTCTGTTATGTATGTCTATAAATCAGGTTTCAGCTGCTTTTTTATTGCTTGTCTCGTGATCGGGAGAAATTGATCACTGAACTTTGTTTTTTTTTTATTAGATTGAACATTAAGAATCTATAGTAAAGAAAATAAGTTAAAAGTTAGTTAAAAATAAGTAAAGTGTCAAAAGAAGATGTCAAGAGAGTGTCAAATAAAGAAGTACGTCAAAAGTGTAAAAATCGCCAAGAGTTTTAATAACATTTGATGAAAGTAAATTAATTGAATTTATCTGGACGTCTGAACTTGTTAGTAAAACAAACTGGCAGTAAAACAAAACTGGCAACTGGCAGTAAAACAAACTGATTTTTGCTATGTTCCTTAATAAATCCAAGTATTTCCTTGTTACATTTTTTGCTATCCCCGCAATCGAAATGCTCTCCATAACATGAACGGACTTTCTATCAGTTATTTTTTTAAAGATCATTCCTTTTAGGCTATGTAGACCAAAAAGGTTGAACATTTGATATTCAAGAAATAATCTATTAATCTTATATTTCTGTCAGAATTTTACATTTTGCGATACTAAAAAGATTAACTTTACTTCGGGTAAGATATTTCCGAACTGAGCCGAAACAAACATTTATTACATAGTGAATGAGGACATGCTGAAAAGTATCAGGAACGTCATCTTTTCATAACAAAATTCTCCCAATTATTCCTTCAAGGGTTTGCCATAATACAACGTCCAAACTAAAACAAACACGAAACACCCGGGGCATCAATCAAGTGCACGATCGCACGACGATGGCACGCAAATGGTGGCGCAGGATTCGTTCGTTTGGTTCGACGTTTGGGGCCTTTTTTCACCTTGCCTGCTTCAGCTCACTCTCTTGATTCGGTTATTCTCCTTTTTTTCGCTTCGTTCACCCACCTGAATGCATTTGATTTTGCCCAAAACCACTGGACGGCGGGGAGATCCCGAGAGATGGCGGACGGGGTGGAAATATGTTAAAATCCACGCATGTGATAATTATACGTTTTCATCTCCACTTTTCGATCCATACTCCAATTCATCGCGTAATGTGTATATAATGCTGCCTCATCAACCCGGACCGGACGGGACAACGGGCGGGATCGAAATCCTGTGCAATCTGACCGGGCCATCGATCCGATGTGTGATTCTTGACGAGCTGCGCTCGCGGAGCGAAGGTTTGCCTTTGATTGTAGGTTTTCTTCCACCAAAACCCCACCGCAGCATCGCCGGGTGCGTGTTGCGGTGGTGTTGTTTTCGAGGTTTCATCAACGACGACTGCCCGTTTCTGGCCGAAGCTTTCACCCTTTACCCTTCCGTTTGGTAAATGAAAAAAAAAAGAACCCGAGCGAGAATAGAACCATCTCAACGTCAAATGATACACCTTTGGAGCTCCTCTTTTCGCTCTCGTGGTGCTGCTGCTGCTAAATAGTGGTGCCATGCTTTATTCCGGGCTAGGGCAGGATGCGTGTATGCGCCCGTACACGCTCGGAACGGGTCAATAAATACCTGCATGAAAATTACCTTGTTAGGTTGCATGAAAACTTATAATTTAACACATTCTCGCTCATCGATCGCGCGAGACCTGTGATCTGGGTGATCTTTTAGCTCGCGACCGGGTTCGGGCGGTGGGCTGACGTGGCGTGAGGGTTTGGGTTGGTGTTGTTGGTACGAGTCACGGAGGCAAGATGTATTTAGCAGCTCGATCGAGAGCGAAGAAGGGTGGTGGTATTTCAGGCGTCTTGCTACCTAATGGAGATGCTACGTAGATAGTCCGAAGGTGTGGTGAGATCCGAACACAAGTAAGTAGCTCGGCTATATAAAGTCACTGCAAAGTTCTTTTTGAAATTTATCTATTCATGATACTGGTGGTACGATTTGATTTAAAAACTTAAAGACAGATTACTGAGCTGGGTAGTAAATCTTGCAAAATCATCAAAATTCTTGTTGTTGTTACTTAATTTGTCACTTGTATAAAGGTTGCATTGATTCGTTTTGCATATGGTTGCTAAGATTTTGGCGAAAAATGATTGTTTTTCGTTATCAAAACTTAGTCGACTACAGGTGGGTTTAACCCTTTTATTTTTTTCGGAGGTATTATTGCTACTCGTAATTCACTGGACCATTTTTAATAGGATATGCATAAATTGCAATATATAAAACTGATGCTATGTGAGATATTTACAAAACAGACGATCAGTTCTGCAATTATATCATGCATGATTTCAGTTATTTGTTTTTCTATTAATTGTTGAACAAATAAATATTATTTTAAAATCGAATAATCAATTAAACATTAAGAAGAGGTTAAGGTATTAAGGTTTCCATAAGAAAACGCTTATGAAAAGGAATACGAAAACTGTGAAAAGTGACAACGTATATGCCTCTTGAAAGAATTCTAATAATAGTTGATAACTTCATTTAATCATCACAAAATATATATTATTTTTCACGATAAACTGCTGACTGAATTGAACAACACTACAATATGGCTTTGAATTTTTATTTGTATATAATGTTTATAGAAGTGAATTCATACGGAAATGGAGCACAACGTGACGCTACATGAATAAATGGAAATAATAATGATGGTGATAATGATAAATGGTTTGTAAGTGGAATTTCATTAATTTTCAGATTTATTATGTAGCAAGTTGGCACCCTGGTGAAGATTCGTAGTACTGTCCTAGGTACAGTACATTGCACCTGGAACCTGGAAACAACCAGGAACCGTCTTTTCACTCGCTCGCAAGGCCACATCTTCAAGGGTGTGCGACAAAACCGAACGCCACAGCAAAAGCGCAAATAAATTGATTTTTATTAAATCACCCCATGCCCATGTCACCGTCTTCATCGTCGTTGTCGTCGCCGTGAAAGTTCAATCGCCCGGCGGGCAAGTAAAAGGTCGCGCAGGTTTCTGCGCCGGCCGGTGCTTCGCTCCGGCAAAACAAACATACCATTTTATAAATTACCTCGCAATGCATAATAATTATTATCGTGCGCGTATCGCTAAACGACGCGAGAGAAAAATGTGCATAATTGCCGGCTGGATTCATCGCGCGCGCAGATCGGATTCATCGACGTGCCGCGCAATGTGCATTTAGGGCGCTGGAAACTGCGCTGCATGCGATAATAACTGTTATGATCGCCGATAAGCATCGGGCGCTGGCGGACGAAACCGCGTACCAGCATACAATGCCCAAGGCCGGGCGACACGGAGCGTAGGGTTATGTGTTTGCATATTTCATGATCACCCCGGTCGGCCGAAAATGTGTGAAATGTTTTCGGGACTGCCCGCTGGAACGTACACGGCCGCCACGGACACGGAATAGTCTTGTCACCAGCTCCAGCTTGATGCAACGCAAGCATAAACGCTCTTACCTCGTCCCGAGCGTAAAATATGCTTCCGAGCGTACGTTTAAATTCAATTACGGTCGATAAATGCACTGCTCGACATCGCTTGTTCTGCTCTTTGCGCTTCCATTTCGTTTCCTTTCGGGGTTCGTGCGGCTGCCGCTTCTCGCTGCATCGAAATCAAGGCACGATCAATCCATCATAAATAATATCTAGATGCCATTGACGTTAACACATTGACGTTCGCCAACAAAGTTGATCCGCGAGGAGGAGGAGGTGGAGGACGCAGTGGAACGGAAGAAGATGAAGCAAGATATCCTTTCACGATCTTGCCTTTTGAGCGAGATTAAACTGCCACAGCAGACACACACAGCGAAGAGTGGATTGATATAAAATTGGGTTCAATTTACGATATTGATATAATTAGTCCGGTGATTCATTGGCCGTGTTTTAAAAGACTATCATCATCGTACCTTTTTTCTGCTCTGCTCGCACGCTTGACGCTGCCTGCTTGTTCACGCCCCGGGTTCGAGCATATATATGTGTGTGTGTGTGTGTGTGTGAGGAGCCACGTTCATCCGCGCGTCTGACGCGACCTGTCCCGGGATCGGAACCTTGTTAGCCGCTTGGAGCCCGGGCCTGGCGTCTGCGCCAGTGCCAGAGTGCTATCAACGAGCACCGCTAATGACACCTTTCGGGCCATCGTCGATGGGGCCACGGACGCATCGGCCGGCGGAGAGATTGATGAGTGTATAATTTCCGAGCGCGACAGGTCCCACGAAACCCGACAGAAGCGAAGTCGCGGCGCGGAGCCGTTTGTCATCGTTGGCGAGATCTGGCGACACGAAGTATTTGAAGCCATTCTCCAATACGGCCAAACGTTCTTTCGATGGAACCACTTTCTAACTCGGATATGTGAGCACGTTTTGGTTGCGCCACCCGCAGTCGGAGTGTTGCGTTCGTGCGCACACTGTTTGCTTAGCATTAGATTACCTACCCTGCAAATGCCTACTGAGATACAGTCCGGAGAAGAAGTTGCAACCGAAAACGGGCATCCGTATCCGTTTTCATGCATGCGCCATGTGCCATTTTCGTGGGCCCTTTTTCGTCGGAACTCGTCGGCGCGTCCAGCAGCCAACAACCCGATCTGTTTATGCGCTCGTCGCACGATTTGGGTGGCGTGGAACCGGAGAAGGCGCCAAGCGACATGTGTTCCGGAAAGGGTTTCCATTGTTCTGCGTGCGACGACGTCGATGACAAAGGCGACGTGATTGAAGCTGTCCTACTTCCTGTGCCCGAAAATGCGTATTTCGGAATCAATTCTTAGTAAAAGCCGTTTTAAGAACGAAAAAAACTCTATTGCCGGTGGCGGTGAGCTCTCCGTGCGCTTCTTCGAGCATGAGGAACGCCTGTGCATCAGGCAACATATTGCAGACAGAACGCCCTGAAGAGCGGGATCAAGAAGCAGGAAACAATCCAGCACAACATGCACAGGATCACTCGCCGGACAACGTTGTCAGGTTGAGATTTTTGTTTCCTCCGTTTGCCAGCTCATCGTTTATCCCCAGCGTTGTGGAATGTCGGGTGGCACGGTGGCTTTTTGGCCGTGCCCTTTTCGGAATGTCCGCACGCCACATCGTGTCCGACTTGTGTCGTGGGTTAATCGGTGAATCCCCCACACCGCACGACAAGCATTCAGCACGCAACAAACCCCGGCAACAAGGGGAGGATGCTGGGAAGAAAAAGCTGCGAAAAAAGGCATCACCATGATACCTGGGAGGTTTAGGATCCCTGGCGAGATGGCCTTCTCCACCACCCGGTCGGTGCGATCCTGTGGGATGGGGTTGGCGTGGAATAATTTGATTGAAAAATTTCCGAGAATTTCACTTCGCATCGCAGGAGTCGCTGGGAACTGCAGGCACGGTGCAGGCCGACGACGTGCTGCACAGTCAGATTGTGGGGCTCTTCACTGGGGAGTTTTGATGTGTGCATGATATCATCATCGTGGACATGCAATGACTTTGGCACTCTCTGTGTGTGAGATAAGACGTGAACATTGGAAGGAGTTTTATTTGTTTTTATAATTGTGTCTTCGTTATATAAATGGTGTGATCTTTATTGGCAAGTGTTATCTCACAAAGTTTAATTTATTTCAACTGTGCAACGTTTGAAACTTTGACATGTGTCATGCGTTGACATGATATTATGATGAGAATCAGGTCAATGAGAACATGACTATGACACAAAACCTCAAAAGTTCAGTTGTTAATTGAGGTAATAAAATTTTAGAAATACTGATTCAGAAAAAAAGGATCAAAATAAAGCTGATCTTGCTAATCGTATACCGGGAGCTTAGAAATTAGTTCAGAAATATCCTCAATTATGGGTAGCGACCCAAATAGATCCCCCCCATACCAAAATTGATACATCGCTGGAAACCGAATTTTAGCAATCGCTTGACAGTCAAGCAGTTCAAATTGAAATTTAATGTTTTTTTTTACGTTAGATCAAAGCTAATCGGTATTGGAATAATAAAAGAGGACAATTTTCGAATGCTGCTGGATGGATGGTAAGTATTTTTATCACATTTTCCAAACTTGGATTCCAGTGATGTGTCAATTTTGGTATGTGGGGGATCTATTTGGGTCGCTACCATAAATATCGATATTACACATGTATTTCTGGATTTCTAGAATGTTCCCCAATTGTGATGAAAAAGTTTGCGAGCACAGAACATCTGAACATACAATTGCAAATTGCAAACAGTTATCTAGATGTTTTTTATCGGATTTGAGCTACCTCGTTTCTAGCTACCTCACACAGTCCGGTGTATTTGAATTGTTTTCTAGTCAACTTTAAAAAAAAAACTCTTTTGAAACAACTTATGACCACTCCACGCTATCCGATACTCCCTTTGTTGCAAGACAGAATTTCGACTCAACGATCACTCGGTCGCCGTTTCAACAAGCCCCAAACTGACCCAGCTGCCTGGCTGGACCGTCTTCCTGCGGGGCAGTTAAACAACGGAGCCGAAACAAAAAAAAAACACAACAAGCTCACGTTGAAACCCCGTCACCACCACTTCCCTCCCCCCCCTCTCTCTTCCACTGCTGGTGTTTGGCAATGGGCCACACTAAACGAGATGATGATGATCACTTTATCTTGCTAAAACTGCAGACAACAAATAACTGTTAACGATTAAGAAATAATGACGTTGAAGAATGTTTGAATGGATCCTTGATGTTTCTATTACATCCCTATCTTGTCATAGGGCTTTTAACATTGACATTTAACGTTTGTAGTTACCTAACGGTATAAACCTAACTAAACACCATTATGTTTTCATGAAATTTGGCATAAATGTTAGAAACTTTTTAAAATATTATGGACTTTTCCCATAGAAAATGAAGGTGTGACGAATTTTAATTATTTTTTTAAACGTCACTACTTTCAAAACATCTTTTAAAAAAATATTAAAAAAAAGTTGAGCACGTTTTTCTTTAAAATTGTTTTTAGTTTAGGTTTTTAGACAGCACATTTTATATATTTCCCGTTTTAGTAACTACATTTTGTATTAAAGACGATTGAAGTGAAAGCATTTTTTTCCTAAACGAAACAACTAATAACCCATAAATTAATCATAATAGTTCAAAGCAAATATGTTTCTTATAATGAGTGGATAAATCTGTAATCTGTTGGACTTTTTTGTATTTTGTAAACTGTAATAATGTCTCCTATAGATGGAATATTATAAGAATACCGATAGCTGCAGTAATAAATGAAAAAAATATAACTATCTAGTTATAAGTACAGGCTAGCTATGCTAGTGTAGTATAGACCAAATACTACGGAAGTTTTTGGCGAACCAATAAAATATGTACTTATTATTAATAGAAAACATCAATGTATCTAACACATATGAACGTTTATGCTCATTTAGACTCGTGATATTTTCTCGTAGTATGACTCGTGTTTAGACTTTCTTACTGGAGCTAAATGACGTTAAAAAAGGAAATGTTAACTAATTCAATACAGTCTTACTTCTAAATCACTACTATGCTTTGTTTCTTGATTCTCTATGTTCTCTTCGGTCTCTATGATTTTGATATCAATATGTTTTTTCAATATGTCTTCTTTCATATAACATCATATAAGTGTGTGTCAGTCATGCTATTTCCTTAAAAAGGTATGCTCGATCTTAGGCACACGTGTTCCAAGCGGAGGTCGTAAATAAGACACTTAAAAAGATCACCCAGCAGCAAATCCAGCATCCATTACACTGGTTTATACAATTTCCAGATGCTACGGTGGGAAAAACAAACATTTGCTTGAAGCTGAAACTATTTTATTGCTTGTTAGCGTTGCTGTAATGACGCATTAACCGACGGGAAATGAAAGGAAACGGGATCGGGATCTGGCCCGGGTCCTAATCGTCCGTGATAAAATATGTGATACTTACGGAGCCTCGGTTACCACCCTCGAGGAAAGGGCTAGATCCTTTTTCCCTGCGGGCTTCTAGCGCTAGATCCTCCCCCAAACTTTCGGAGTTTTCAATTTAGGTCAGTATAGGTCCGGCCCGGTGCCATTTTAATCAGGCAGCTAGAATTCTTGGTAATTAAAATATTTTCATGTACGCGCTTTTCTTCGGGCACCGTCCCGGTCGCTCATTATTTACGGTCCCGGGTGCCTTGGCCGGCGTCGAAAGGTGTGGTCCGCCAGATCGAGCGGATCGTTTTTTTTTTCGTCCCGCTCCCGGTGGCCGCGACGGGGTCTTGCCACTCGGGAAAGCGTTCGCGCCGGACACGAATGAGGATAAATATTTGTTGATTATTAATAAAGGAAATCGTTCCCGGCGAGATCTCTCCGCGGGTCTGGCGCCAGCCGAATATGTCTTTGACGCCACGGGACGGGTCTGCTGGGTGATCCTCTCTCTGCTTCCCGCAAATTTGTAAGCTCTCCGCCCTTTGCGCGGACGGTCGGTGGTCGTGGGGTGATGGCGTCGAAGCATCCCCGAGGGGCCTTCCTCGGACGTGGCATGTTTTCGTGACGACCCAGCATCAAACTCTTCCTGCCCAGAAGTACATGGTCTGC
>KZ070518.1:88380-109497 GCA_002091845.1 Anopheles cracens
TATTTTCGAATATAAATAGTTATATTTTCTTGTATCGTGTGCTGGTTTATCATCTGCAATAAGCTTTCCTTAGGAGTTTGCAGTCAAAATACATCGAATGAGTTAAATTGATAGAAATTTCGATGAAAAGTTGTCACGTTCATTTTCACTGCAAACTGTATCACTGTATTGATTCGGCAAATTCGAATATTAATATTAATTGTTTTTTTTACTAATAGTGCTAAATAACGAAAGTAAAGATTTGCGTACATTTTACGTTTTAAGTGTGTGTTTAGCCATTTAAGTGTGTATGTTGTTTACGTGGATCTGAAACAATTCAATCTTTTCACAAAAGATAGTGTACCTTGTCGAACTTTGTCTTGTTTTATTGTTTGTAATACAGAATGAACAGATCAGAAGAAAACAATCGGGCGTATTTATTATAGATTATTGTTGAATCTCGCGAGTTTTATACAGCTCTTACATTCTGATGGAAGGGCCAAATACTGATGAATTCATCATACAGAGCTTGAAAGTAAATTCGCACTTGTGTGATATATTTTAGATTCTGAGGCATCCAAAATTAAAGGTTTCCATGGTTACCAAGAGTTGGAAACTTAGCGAAAGTCGCATCGAAACAGAAAGTCCCACGCAAGTGTGAATTTAAAATATTGTATATTGTTTTTTTTTTTTAGTTTTGTCAAGTTAAATATGATAATTTTCAATAATTCTCGCACCTCAAAACTGCCGAGGAATTTTACAGAGTCAAAAACACAAGTGAGAATTAAATCAAATTATTCTGCAGTATAATCTTTTTACACGACAGTACAGCCATTAACATGAAATCTGGATCGTTCCTCTCAAGTAAGGAGTGACTATATGATTATAAGGTATAAATTAGTCTAATAATTAGTGAGACAACAGCCGTCGTTACAACAAAGTAAAATAAGTATAACATTGAGTTATTTATCCATGCGCCACTCCTTGAACTATGCAGTAATTCAAATCTGCGATTGATTTTATTTTATTTATTTTACTACATTTTTGACGTTGATTTGAAGTCCAAGATTTATGTATTCGTGCTTAGTTCTAAACGTTTTGACTCTTTAGATGTATGATATTTAAGATTTTTATCAAGTCTTCTGTAAGACATATAAATCTTACAGATCATCATTAACTTTAAATAATAATAGTATAAACGAGTTTGATAAACAATTCTAAGATCAAGTTAGGGTTTAATTATACTATGAAATATTTATAACGTAATATTTAGCTATAATTTGATATATATTTTTCTGTCTAATAACGAGCTATAGCACAGCATGTCTGATAGTGGAAAATTAGAATGCGAATATTATATAGCAAATCTGTACTTCATAACCATATGCCATTTTTGTTGAACTCTATCGCCTCACTACTGCTACCAGGTTGACTGAACGCTACCGTTTGACAGCACTCTTGACTACGGTGATGCTACGGTTGCTGGTGGATTTGATTTTTTTCTCCTCTGTCTGCCCTGTGTTCTCTTCAGGCGTCTTCGGCTCGTTGCGAAGATGTTCTGGTCGAAGAAGGCTCTGGGCCATCCAGCCGGTGATCCACAAGCACCCCTTCCCACCCAGCTGGGGTTGTATTTTCTCGTGGGACTGTGAACAAAAAGAGAGAGAGAGAGAGAGAGGAGTACATTGAGCGAAGTGGGAGTACTATGGGACCCTGGGACGCCCTGGTTCCTGCCAGGGGGTGTCGAATGAATGGCGTTTCGATGGGCGCCAAGGTTGTCTCGAAGGTAATCGAACAAAATGGCGGATTGTTAAAAGCTGGCCGTGTGCTGGACTCGGTATATAGTATATTCGGAAACGTTTTAATAACGAAAATGACATGAACATTGTTCAATATCATTCTATATCGTTAGTGTCGATTGACGTCTAGCAGACTAGTTTTGCAGAAACGTAAGGCACGACCTCAATGGTTGATATAAACCAAATATTTATTTATATGCACAGACAGATTCCTTGAATATAGGTTATGAGTCTTAACTTTATCTAAACTGACTACTACATGCACTGAGTACCCTTACTTCGAGAGATTTGAAGAGTTTCTTTTACGATGATTGAAGGTCAAGGAACTATTTTATCGTCATTGAAAATTTATAAATAAAAAATAAATTGCAGTATATGAAGGCCTTGGTGGCCATATTGTCAGTGCCTACATGCATTGACCAACCGTTTTGTTCTCAGGGCATTTTCTCACCGTAGTTTGACCTTATCCCGGGCTTACTCGGTTGAGAAAACTATACATTGTTACTATTAAATGTAAGTTCATATGCATCAAGTAAGGAGTGACTATATGATTATAAGGTATAAATTAGTCTAATAATTAGTGAGACAACAGCCGTCGTTACAACAAAGAAAAATAAGTATATCATTGAGCTATTTATCCATGTGCCACTCCTTGAAGTATGCAGTAATTCAAATCTGCGATTGATTTTATTTTATTTATTTTACTACATTTTTGACGTTGATTTGAAGTCCAAGATTTAAAGCGACTAGAAACTATACAACTTAACTCGAAACAATTATGGAGTTAAGTTTTGAAATAAATTCTTTAAAATAGTTTAATCGCCGTTGTTAGTCTGCTAACAACGGTGCTTGTTTTAAGATAAAAATGATTGCCAAACTAACATGACTCACCTTTTCACTTCGTATCGTCTTTTCATCCATCACAATCAGACAAAGCGAAACACACCATGCAATCGAAAACAGCAAGAGGAAGTGTGAATTTTACTGCACGCGGGTATGCGAACGACACATGCGAGCTTGCGAGCGAAGTGTTGATTTCTGATGTGGCAGGTGTCGAAATAACGAATGAAAACATCACCTCACGGTGCCCGTTACGGCGGACACCCTCGCTAATAAGCTTCGCTCGTCTGATCGATGCTGCCGGGTGATCGGTTTATCGCTGTTGCTGCTGCTGCTGCTGACCTCGACCGTATGCCACACGTGTTGAGGATGGTCCACACAGTTTGTAGGGTACACGGGGATGGAGCGGTAGCGTTCTTTATGAATTTACTACCCACCTTGGGTCGCCGAAGTTTCACTGATGAGATGAGCTTTTCATATTCAAAGCTTCCACGCAGTCGCGGAGCGGGAATTAAACACTTTGACAGCTCGGTGGTGATGTGTTTCCACGGCAACGATCGACTTACCAAAGCTGAGACTCGCCGCATTTGTCCGTGTGCTGTTTTGGGTCGTATTGATTTGGACAATAAAAACAGCCATAAATTTCTCTATCTTTCAATAATTAGCTGCTATCCACATGACGTCGGCTGATGGGTCATTGTTGGTGTACGCGCGACCCAAGTTCCTCGAAACAACGGACGCCATTTTAAGCCCCCCCTCCCCGTCATCCTTTCTTCTCCTCTCCTCTCTAGACAGGACTCGGGGCGGTGGCCACGAGCCTCCAGACACCAGATGCGGAGATAATATAGACAGAGGCATAGCTGTGAAATGTTTACGCGGCCGCACAAATTAGCACCGCTGCCCCACTGGATCCTTCTTTGAGAAATTTGACACATTCCAAACGCAAACGTAGGTGCCAAAAATTCGATTAGCGGGGATACGGTCATGGATCTTTTTTCTCATACGCGAGGTGCATTATTTGAATCGCAGCTCACCAGGGCATGGTAAATTTTAGCAGCACAGTGTGAGACGATAAATAGCGATCGGTTTGATTGTGACGCTTCCTTCAGCTCACACTGGAGTGTTAATTATCTGTTTGTCGATAAATACAACACATTTCGGTCTGATTAGGTAAGGAAACGGAACTCGTGCGTGATCGAAATGTGTGGACGAAGTGCATCCCAGTTGCAAGTCAATTGCCGGGAAGCTAAATTTGATTCACATTCACGTGGTATTTTATGCAGATGGTTTGAATTTTGACAGTAAATAGGATATTAGGATATTGGGATGCATCAGTTTAGCCAATGCAAATGTATAATATGACAATTTCTTGCGTAAACACAAAGCATACAATTTAGTTCTATTTTGTATTTTCGAATATAAATAGTTATATTTTCTTGTATCGTGTGCTGATTTATCACCTGAGATAAGCTTTACTTAGGAGTTTAGAGTAAAAATACATCGAATGAGTTAAATTGATAGAAATTTCGATGAAAAGTTGTCACGTTCATTTTCACTGCCCTGTAGTGATTTGGCAAATTCGAATATTAATATTAAATATTTTTTTTACTAATAGTGCTAAATAACGAAAGTAAAGATTTGCGTACATTTTATGTTTTAAGTGTGTGTTTAGCCATTTAAGTGTGTATGTTGTTTACGTGGATCTGAAGCAATTCAATCTTTTCACAAAAGATAGTGTACCTTGTCGAACTTTGTCTTGTTTTATTGTTTGTAATACAGAATGAACAGATCAGAAGAAAACAATCGGGCGTATTTATTATAGATTATTGTTGAATCTCGCGAGTTTTTTACGGCTCTTACATTCTGATGGAAGGGCCAAATACTGATGAATTCATCATACAGAGTTTGCAAGCAAATTCGCACTTGTGTGATACATTTTAGATTCTGAGGCATTCAAAATTACAGGTTTCCATGGTTACCAAGAGTTGGAAATTTAGCGAAAGTCGCATCGAAACAGAAAGTCCCACGCAAGTGTGAATTTAAAATATTGTATATTGTTTTTTTTTAGTTTTGTCAAGTTAAATATGATAATTTTCAATAATTCTCGCACCTCAAAACTGCCGAGGAATTTTACAGAGTCAAAAATACAAGTGAGAATTAAATCAAATTATTCTGCAGTATAATCTTTTTACACGACAGTACAGCCATTAACATGAAATCTGGATCGTTCCTCTCAAGTAAGGAGTGACTATATGATTATAAGGTATAAATTAGTCTAATAATTAGTGAGACAACAGCCGTCGTTACAACAAAGAAAAATAAGTATATCATTGAGCTATTTATCCATGTGCCACTCCTTGAAGTATGCAGTAATTCAAATCTGCGATTGATTTTATTTTATTTATTTTACTACATTTTTGACGTTGATTTGAAGTCCAAGATTTAAAGCGACTAGAAACTATACAACTTAACTCGAAACAATTATGGAGTTAAGTTTTGAAATAAATTCTTTAAAATAGTTTAATAGCAGTTGTTAGTCTGCTAACAACGGCGCTTTTTTGTAAGATGATTTTGTTTGCCAAACTAACATGACTCACCTTTTCACTTCGTATCGTCTTTTCATCCATCACAATCAGACAAAGCGAAACACACCATGCAATCGAAAACAGCAAGAGGAAGTGTGAATTTTACTGCACGCGGGTATGCGAACGACACATGCGAGCTTGCGAGCGAAGTGTTGATTTCTGATGTGGCAGGTGTCGAAAAAAGCGAATGAAAACATCACCTCGCGGTGCCCGTTACGGCGGACACCCTCGCTAATAAGCTTCGCTCGTCTGATCGATGCTGCCGGGTGATCGGTTTATCGCTGTTGCTGCTGCTGCTGCTGACCTCGACCGTATGCCACACGTGTTGAGGATGGTCCACACAGTTTGTAGGGTACACGGGGATGGAGCGGTAGCGTTCTTTATGAATTTACTACCCACCTTGGGTCGCCGAAGTTTCACTGATGAGATGAGCTTTTCATATTCAAAGCTTCCACGCAGTCGCGGAGCGGGAATTAAACACTTTGACAGCTCGGTGGTGATGTGTTTCCACGGCAACGATCGACTTACCAAAGCTGAGACTCGCCGCATTTGTCCGTGTGCTGTTTTGGGTCGTATTGATTTGGACAATAAAAACAGCCATAAATTTCTCTATCTTTCAATAATTAGCTGCTATCCACATGACGTCGGCTGATGGGTCATTGTTGGTGTACGCGCGGCCCAAGTTCCTCGAAACAACGGACGCCATTTTAAGCCCCCTCTCCCCGTCATCCTTTCTTCTCCTCTCCTCTCTAGACAGGACTCGGGGCGGTGGCCACGAGCCTCCAGACACCAGATGCGGAGATAATATAGACAAAGAGCCCAAAAATTAGTCCCTCAATTGAGAACCGCATTCGACGGATACGCGGTTTTTATGACGTGTGAGGTCTGGACAATACTCTGCTCGAAAACTCTCCACCCCAAACAAGCGTGTGAACGCGTTCGAACTGCGACAAACGGCTCGGCCCGGAGAAACCGTCCGGGACCACAGAAACGGCAAAAGTTGTTAAAACGCTTGCCAAATTTTGTTTTACCATAAATTATGTATTAATTAGCAGCGTGTTTCGATTGTGAACGTGAGTGTGTACGTGTGTGCGTGTTTTTTTCTCTCTCTCGTTCGATTCCTTTATATGTCTCGAAGCGGGAAGTGGAGCCGAATAATCGAACCACCCCGATCGGCTACGTTTATTTGCATTTCAATCGAAAAAAGGTACGAAAACTAATTTCCCCAGCCACAGCCGATACAAAGACTTCAGCTGGGTCGCGGGCATCCAACGCCCCGGACGCTTTAATCGCTGCCAGCGGTGAATAATTTATTGGATCCATCAATTTCAGGGATGCGGTCCTTCGCCGGCCGTCCCAAATATGGGCGCGAAACCGGCCTGCTTGGGCGGGTGGTGGCCCCCAAAGGGGGGTGGCGTGTGACGGGTGCTGATTTTATGACTTAACAATTCGTTAACATTCCCTCCGGAGGAGGAAACAACTAACAGAACTGATGTCCTCGGCAATCGGGAACCGGCGATTGAGTGGATCGTTGTGGGGTCTTTCGGTGGTGGTGTGTGTGTCTGTTTTTTGTGTGATGTTCACATCCCCCTCGTTTTTATGAACCCCACAGTGGAAGCTATTTGGACCCCCAGCGACGATTTTATCGTGCGAGATTGATTGGCCTCACAGCGGACATGAAACGGAAACGCCGCGACCGAAAAAGTAGTGTCAATCGCAACACTTGTGCGAAATTGATTCCGGCATACCGTGTGGGCTTGGAGCTGTGGAGCAAACACGTGGCTGCACGGCTTCCTTTCGAACGGTTTCCCAATGGAGTAAGTGAAATTGGAAGTTAAATATGCTTTCAGCGATTCATTACACACGTGCCCGCTGGTTTGCCGAAACAAAGCGAAAGGATAAACATCCGCCGGTTTGAAGAATGAAGAAATCAAATCATCAGCAGCTCTGGTGGTTTGCTCTCGCCATCGTCCCTCATTAATTGCGAGCACTCACTAGTTTCGAACCAGCTCAAAACCAACACCGGAAACGGTGTGCTTCGAGCGTGGTCCGGAGACTGCGCCGTTTCGCCCACTTCCCGGCCGAGAGGGCGCGGAGAGATTTTACGTTTACTTTCTCGCTGGCCCGTGTGCCAACGGGTTAATAAGAGTGCAGCCGGGGAACGCGGACGGTACGAAACATTCAATTAAGCGGGCCAGAGGGTGGTGGGGTGCTTTTTGGGTGCTGGCTAACAGTTCAGGTTAACCGACGAGTGGGTTGTCTCGGCTTCACTGCTTTTTGGCAAGCGATCTCAAATGTTCTTGAGAGACATGCTGTACGGAAATTCTGAAATGGTCTGAAATGGGTAATTTTGTATTGGATCATGGTATCACATTTTTCGTGACAACAAACTCAGAACTTTTTCGTAAGATTTTCAAATAGGTAAATACGCCTAGGAAATGAAATGTTAGTAACTCGATCTTCATTTGTTATGTCGTAAATATAAATATCTTCGCAGGCCTCTTCTCAGAAAGTAACTGTCTCTAATCTACATTTCTAATGATTCCGGAATGTAAGAAATATTTAAATTATGTTTAAATTATGAAAACATTGGATCTACAAACCATTAATACTATCCTAAAATATTTGCATGTATTTTGTGGTTTGTCCTCAAATGTATCGATGCCATTTTCACCTTACGTTGTGTCATTAATTGTGTCTTAATAAGTGTCATTCTATAAATTATATTAGAATGTTATTTTTAAATATATATAACAAACTAATTAGCTATTTACATATACATCGTAGGGTATCTGATACAGGAAAATGTCGTTGGCAGTTTGTTTTGAATTAAAACGTCGAATTAATCATAGTAGGCGTACTCTTCAGATTAATTAACTCTTTTGCCAACCTTTCATTTTTATAGTCTTTCTCAACCAGGAAATTTTGAAAACCCCTTTTCATCGAATTCTGCAGCCTGACATGGAACATTGAAATTTACCTTTACATAATCTTTCAAAAATATAAAAATTATTACTTTTTATCCTATCGAGATTTGAGAGGAGAGATTATTCACTCTTTCGCTAAATCGCCATCTTTAATTAAAGCTTTTTTTTTTTCATTATCTTCTAAAACACAAGATACCATTTACCTTCAATTATTAGGATAAAAATCAAATAGATTATTTTAAAACAATAAAAAAACTCTTTAAAAATCAATTTGACATATTTTTAATTGAAAGTAATTTATTATTTTCATAATATTCATGTACTTCTTCATTCATCTATTACGAGATTGCAAACGTCAAGCAGTAGTTGTTGAGTGTCGATTCACCTGGATGTATGATGTAAAAGGTGATGGATTGTCTAGCTAGTATAGTTATTGTGTGTCGATTCACCTGGATGTATGATGTAAAAGGTAATGGCTTGTCTAGCTAGTCTTTTCATAGCCAGCCATAGCCAGACTTCTATGGCCGAAAGATGTATGTAACTCTCGTTGCGATTGCCAACGAGTTAATTTTATAGAAAAAGATGCCAAAGATGTTTATCTGCTTGACATTTCGACATACTTTGAACTTGTTACATATTTTTTAAATGTGAATTGTAATGTAAAAAGACGGAAATATAAGATAAATGATAAAATTCCGCACATCGTTTCTTTTAAGAATGTTTTTGTATCTTGTAAAAAGTGTGGCTCAAAAGAACGAATACGTACTAGCTTCCGTAGGAAACGGTACATACCAAAAGTGCTTTGCACTAGGCATCAAGATCCAGAGTATCTTTAAGCAGCCTCGTTGAAGCTTTTCCGCTCAAACGAACCCATCACACACCTCCCGAAAGCGATGATTTGGTGAAAATTCCCAACGGTAACGTTAAACACTTTCCCGGCACCTATAGTTAGCAGGAACGCTCGCGCGTTACCCCCCTCGGGCGAGCTATTTTAAATCAATATACTTCGCTCGCCTGGGTGGCCCGGTCCCGGATGACGACGATTCAACGATGCACGCGCGTCCGTTCTTACCCTTTCACGGTGCGGAGAAAAAGCCCATTTTCTACGCGGCACCCACCCCACTTTCCATTAGACCCGTTCCGATCGCGTCCGTTAGACGCGTTCTTAAAAGCACTCGTTAGGCCCACCTCCGCGGACTCGCGGACTGAGTGGTCGCGCTTGGGGAGGGGAAACAAACAAACGAAAAAATCCGCTAATGTGTATCAACCCCGGTGCGGCGATGGGCCTCGAAAATGGTGGGATTTCGCTTAATCGATCACGGGAAGTCGAGATCGCTCAGGCGCAGATCGCTCAGCCCGGCGACTACAGCGCGCGCGCGCGCGTGCCATTGCCGTCGAGAAATTAGAACGCCCGAGTCCCGTACAACCTATTTGGCGTTTGTTTTTTATTTTTATTTTGTTGGTGGTTCTAACGCTCACCCAACGGAGTTCATCGGAGGTTGAAGGTTTCATGATGTGTTTTTATTTCACTTCGATGCCCCCTCACGCTAACTGTTTTGATTGAACCGGATGCTAACGTTTATCGGTGCCGTCTTAGCTTTAGAATGGCACAATAGGGAGGGGGTTGAATCCAGGAGGGCCATTGGGAGAGGGCGAAACGGTTTTCCAGAATGACGTCGTTCATTTGCGTTTCGGTAATTGGAGGTGAGCTTTCTGCTGCCATTATCTACTGTTTATGTGCCAAATTGCCGTTCCGCTGCAGGGAGCGTTACTAATGGTGTGGAATAAACCATCGTTGGGATGTATTATTGCCCTTCAATTGTATTCATTTGGCACATTTTATTTGTCGTCGTCCGGGACTGGTCTAAGCGTACCTGAGCGTGTTGTATTTCGGTACTTACAATTCTTTTTTCTTTCTATTTTTCTTAGCATTAGCGTCTGGCTCTTTTTCCGGTACTTGAAACCGAAAGTAACGCAGTCTAACAAGGCATTAAAAATTCCAGTAGCCGCCGTAAAAAGAGCCCGAATTGTGTCACCCAAATTCAGCCGTGTTCGCATTTGTCACCCGTGAGCAGGGGAGGTGATATCGCTTCAATGTCAGCAGCAATTATCACATGTTTCTTTTTTTCCGGTTACGTCATTCTCGTTGGCATATCGTGCCATCGTGTCGGGAGGAAGCGAACGGGAATGCAAGAACATCCTCATGACAAAAAAAATAATACCGATCCCACAATCAGATCATGGACCATGAATGCCCGTACCGCAAGTACCACGGTGCGGCAGACGCAAGGGACCACTAGGGAGCAATAATGTTCCCGCAAACCGAACTTCCCGAGCCCGAACATGACGATAAGCGGCCCGACATGGACGGCCGGCCCACTTGTCGCGGTGGGTTTTTCTTTTCTGGTGTCTTTCGGTACGGAGTTTGCACCGGACTGGTGCAAACCAGACGTGCCTTTTGGGCCGCCGCGACGTCCCTTTCCACTGGCTCGGGCGTCGGTTCGGGCTTTCGGGCTCGCACGATCAATTTATTGTGAAGCATAAAGTGGCGCCTAAAAAGTCATAAACTAAGTAACAGTCGAGCGTGGCGCTGCACTCATGCAGAGCACATCCACCCGCGGCTGGAAGAAGCGCACTGCCGGTGCTAGTGAGTCCGGTACATTGGCGGTTAGATTAGATCGGATGAGATAGGGCAGTTGGTTTGCATGCGCTCCAAGAGGGGCTTTTTGTGGCAATTTGGTCGGCACTGAGGCTTTTGTGCTGCAGCCTGTTCCGGTGGAGTCGTCGGGAAGACGAATTCATTACGCTCGCTACAACCGGGGGCGCTGGGAGGCACGTGTACCGTAGCATCTTCGGTGGTCTGGTTTTAGGGCTGTTAGTTTTGAGCATAAAAACCAAACTGTACTTTATCGGTTGCCTTCAGGTAGGGCGCTATTCTAACATGGATAATTGTTACCACGTCGAATGAAGGAATACTCTCGTTTTGCAGGTTTACTGCAGGAAGATTAAATGCATCATGAAACATTATCTTATCTTAATATAAGATATTACTTTATCAAAACTTAATTCTGATGCTATGGTCAATGTTCCGTATATCTTTGCCCGTCTCTGGAGGGAATGAATTTTGGTCAAGATGGTAAATGAAATTTCAAAGATCACGCTGTTTGTGAAACAACTCTGAATGGTTGTTATTTTTAAAATGTTGAATAACGTTAAGATGTTGATAATTTCGTAATCCTCGTATGGTTTTACATTATTTTTTCAAAAACCTTTAAACTTTTTACCCACATTTTTTTTCTTCATCAAAAGTAGTTAAAATATCATTCCAAGTCCAATTCTCCAAGACCATAAATCATTTATAACTCAACATGATTTTAACTAGTAACCTCTTCTACTTTAATTTGATTATCTTTTTGTTGTAAACATAGTAATTTATACATTTAGTATTCATGTCAAAAGTGTTACTATGAACAAAATATTTTCGGCATTTTGTGTGTGTAACAGCTTGGTATTGCTTCCTGGCTCGTTCAGCACTTGATAATATTGTTATAGTCTGAATAATTTCGAGTATTTGATGCGTAGTTATCGGACTAGAGTTGGTCTAAACGATAATACATACGTTATTACAAACTACCAATTAAAAAATTAATATACAACATAACGCGTGCGACAGGTCTAGGATGTTAACATGTTGTAGTGATGTGAAAGTCAACTAAAACTGATTTAAACTTTGGCTCATAGCTGTTATTGGGGTAGCCATTGCGTATCGGGGTCTAGCTCGCGAGTGACGAATGAATTACATCGGACCGAGTAAACAGTGTGGCGTGTTTAGCATTGATTCTACTAAACAATTCCGGTGCATCGCTTTTATTTTTCAGAAGCTTAGCTACAAAAATACATTGTATTAGAGTGCGTCTTTGGTCCGAAGCCCTAACAGTAAACAGCGGAATTTGTAATCGGGTTAACCATTTTTCCATGGAAGTTGTCTAAGAGTGGTTTTTGTAAAGCGGTGCTGTACTGATTCCATTTTTGCTGACCTAAAGGACGTGTTAGACGAGCATACTGCAAGAATGACTGGATGCGCTTCGGCAACAAATTAGTACCGAAGGTGAACAGCGATAATATTGTAGTTTTTTGTGTTTAAATAATTAATTATACAACACATATGGAGGTTCACCCTAAGGAGATCTTGTGTAAAATTCAGTGTGTTTTCGTAAAAAAATAAATGTCCGTCTATCCTCATCAATACTGATCGCATCGTATCGCTAATGTCCCTGGCCAACACGACGCACTTTACGTGAGGATCGAGCCAGTGTGACTACGTAATATTAACATTTCTCATCCTACGGGCACATCGGCACATACCAACGCTAATGACTTACAGAGTAAAGCCACTCGAACGTCTGATTGTACCCTCTCTCGAGACCGTCGTGAGGCAGTAAACGATCCTGTCTAAATCACCAACACCGAATCCAGCACCAGGTGACAATTGGGATTAAAACAAATCCAGCCCCTTGCGATGGCACGGCCAGAAGGGCTACCTAGAGCCCCTCGGCTATGGTGCAGCAGCTTTGGTTGGTGACACTTTGAAGTGTCCAAGACCCCTTTTGCGATCGCTGTCCGTGCCCGTGCGGGATTTACAACCGTAGTTGGACCAACCACGTGGGCCACCGAGAGGTGTAATTGTTTTATTGCTGCGGTACTTGAGATTTTTGCGCCCCCGGGTCTCGAGAGGGTGTTGTAGGATTTGCAGTCTTTTGCAGACGCGGATCGGTGTGCTACCCCGTGGCCGGACCCGGTGTGCAAAGTGTAGCAGCAAGGTAAAAGACTCGCCCCGAACTCTGCGGGTACGAGCAGCGATGAATCGAGTCCTTGCTGGGGAAGCCCCCATTCAGTTGGTAACTGGAGGCTGGGATTTCCAAAACTGTCCATCAATGCAGCAAATGGACGGCATTGTTTGCGACTCCTCCCAGCAGTTTTTGTCGTGTTTGTGGCACTCGAGTGGACGAGTTTTACGGGTAGTGGCATACTTCACTTTACTGCGAACAGGTTGTTTTTCACGTAAGGACAGCCGCTTTCTGCAGGGCTTTAGAATATGCACGCGGTACAAAAGTAGGTGCGAAGGTAGCGTATGATGGTTGGTGGTTTCTCAGGCTCATAAGAAAGCAATTTTTTTAGACAAATGTTGAAAAACTTTGCAGCTTTCGTATCTGAACATTGTTTTAAGAGTTGAATCTCAAATTACTTGAGGAATGTTTTAGAGCCGTGTATTTGACGTAACTTTTGATTAAACGTGCAAAATGAGCTGAAAAAAACAACTGAAAGTCTTGTGGAGTTTGAAGTATCAAATTTTATATTTTTTCAAAATTATTATATGCTAACCTATTTTTATTGTTTCGTATTTCAATAGGATGCAAACTATTAGCTTAACTCTGTCAAAGGTCGATAATAGACGAATGTTTCTGCAGTTAGTAGAACAACTTTGTTGGATTCAATCATGGCTACAAATCCAGCCCCTTGCGATGGCACGGCCAGAAGGGCTACCTAGAGCCCCTCGGCTATGGTGCAGCAGCTTTTGGTTGGTGACACTTTGAAGTGTCCAAGACCCCTTTTGCGATCGCTGTCCGTGCCCGTGCGGGATTTACAACCGTAGTTGGACCAACCACGTGGGCCACCGAGAGGTGTAATTGTTTTATTGCTGCGGTACTTGAGATTTTTGCGCCCCCGGGTCTCGAGAGGGTGTTGTAGGATTTGCAGTCTTTTGCAGACGCGGATCGGTGTGCTACCCCGTGGCCGGACCCGGTGTGCAAAGTGTAGCAGCAAGGTAAAAGACTCGCCCCGAACTCTGCGGGTACGAGCAGCGATGAATCGAGTCCTTGCTGGGGAAGCCCCCATTCAGTTGGTAACTGGAGGCTGGGATTTCCAAAACTGTCCATCAATGCAGCAAATGGACGGCATTGTTTGCGACTCCTCCCAGCAGTTTTTGTCGTGTTTGTGGCACTCGAGTGGACGAGTTTTAAGGGTAGTGGCATACTTCACTTTACTGCGAACAGGTTGTTTTTCACGTAAGGACAGCCGCTTTCTGCAGGGCTTTAGAATATGCACGCGGTACAAAAGTAGGTGCGAAGGTAGCGTATGATGGTTGGTGGTTTCTCAGGCTCATAAGAAAGCATTTTTTTTGACAAATGTTGAAAAGTTTTGCAGCTTTCGTATCTGAACATTGTTTTAAGAGATGAATCTCAAATTACTTGAGGAATGTTTTAGAGCCGTGTATTTGACGTAACTTTTGATTAAACGTGCAAAATGAGCTGAAAAAAACAACTGAAAGTCTTGTGGAGTTTGAAGTATCAAATTTTATATTTTTTCAAAATTATTATATGCTAACCTATTTTTATTGTTTCGTATTTCAATAGGATGCAAACTATTAGCTTAACTCTGTCAAAGGTCGATAATAGACGAATGTTTCTGCAGTTAGTAGAACAACTTTGTTGGATTCAATCATGGCTCCTACTACTTTTTCAAAGGTTATTTTTATAGATTTTAACTGATTACTTGTATTTGTTACTAACTATAGGAAGTAAAACTACAAAAAAGGAAACTGTATTCAAATTATTTTCTTTAAAAGATATCTTTTGTTACACCTTGAAAGAGGCGGAAGCTTGAAATATTATTTTGGCAAATAATAATTTTCAAAGTCGAAGTGTTCACTCCCAGCTGATTTGTTTATGAGAGTTTTAGCCTGAATTTTCGCAACTCATTATTGCTTACCTGGAAGAAACTCATTTTTTTATTCTTTTTGAAATATTAACGCTTTTCATTTAAGAATTATAACCTAAAAACAATTGCTAAAACCTACTCAAAATATATTTTGAATTATTAAAAGTAAACACTTTCTTTCGTTATACCTCAAGCTCTTCCATGAGTAAAGTTCGTCATTTTATAAAAGCAAAAGGAACAGAAAAGCAGGATCGCCCGGTGCGAGTGTGTAGGTATTTTACGCACACCATCTTTACCTCCACAGAAAACACGCCTACTTTGTTTTCCACCCGCACAGCGCATACGTGCTGAAAGAGGACCGCGATTGCCGTCCCTGCTCGCACGCAGCGAAAAACTCGTTTGGCTGAACGTGTGTGCGTGAAGCATAGCAGCATAAACATGCTGACGACGGTGGCAAGAATCAAGTTCACCCATGCGAGATTATCGAGTTTATTATCCGAGCGAACTTGGCAGCGAGCGGGTGCGTGTTGCTCTGCTCCGTTAACTTAGAACGTTTTTTTATTCTTATTTACACAAGAAGTGGTCGTGAGAACATCGGTGAAATCGTGTTTGTGAACCCGAATAAGGATAAGTGAAATCGCGTAACAGATTCGAAAGTGATGTGTGTTTGAACCGGGCGAACCATTTGCGATACAACAAGCGAGCAAGCGCGATAATCAATAAAAAGTGCATCGAAGTGAACGGAAGACTTACGAGTGAGCACGAACAGGAACGGGTTGGGAAAGTGTGGTTAGAACCTCAAGAAGGAAAAAAAAACAACAGCACAAAAGTGCATGTGTGAAGTTTTACAAGTGTACCGTGCAAGCTGCATTTCGAGTGCAGACCCGTGTCTTAACCCTATAAAGTGCAACGACCACCGAGCATCCTCAGCACAATGACCGCCGATCTAATGGATTTACGGATGCACCATCACCTAGCGCTGCAGACGGAGTTCTACCGGATGCAGATGCAGCGTTTGCCAGGTAAGAATCGCCGTCGAATTGATACATCGCGTCGGTCGGGTTGATTGACACTTGCTTGCGAGAAATTTTGCCCCACCGAGCGGCAGTGTGCAGCGCCGTACTTAAGCTATCAATCACTTGGACGTCGGTCGTCGTCTTCCCGACGGTATTTTACGATTTTATTTCCTCGCCCAAGGGACATACAGGGCACAGGAAGGAACCCTTAGAAATGTGGTATCGGACCACTAGCATTCCATCACACACAGAACATTCGGGGTTTGTTTGGAGAGAGAATGAGCGAGTGAGTTCCAGTTGGTAGGCAGTTTTTCACCGTCGGTGTTTGATCGATAGTGTATGCGAAACACAAAAAACGCGTGGAAATGGTTCGCGAATCATCCGCGGGTTGAATTAACTCACCACGATCGCAATCGCCGTGAGTGTGAACATCAATTAGCGATGATTTGTATGACGATGTGGGTGTGTGTGGGAGTGCGGTGTTTGTATGTTTATGTTTCAATTATGCTATCAACAGATGCTCGGGAATGTTGTTTGCTATCGCACACCCGGCACAAATTTACCATTTAAATTCATATCCATTCCCGTGGAAGATACACGACTCTCCCCATAGGTGGAGCGTTTGAGCTTGAGTTAATCAACACATTCGTGTCTATTTTCTCTGCCGCTTTTCATTCCCGTTCATCTCTCGCGCCTCCGCTACCACGGAAACTATAACAAGCGTACCGAATCGGGAAAATAATGAAGTAAATATCGTAATCATTAGCACCCAGCAGCCTATAGACCATATAGACCCTCTCTCGCTCTCTCTCTCTCTCTATTTGGGCCCACCAAACGCAAAACGGGCGAGGAGCATGTGCCCAGTGAAGCGTTTTTGGAGTGATCGCTTCCTCCCGGATCTCTTCTTTCCAAACGCAACGCACCAGTACTGCTCAAAACACAAGAAAACAAACAAATCAAACTGTGAAATGAGTTTACCGTGCCAGTCCCGTACTAATTGTCCGCGCGTTCCTTTCAGATCCGTACCCGGCGATGCTACCGGTGCCCGCGCCCCGGCCACTGATGATACCGCCACGCTACAACACCCTGCCGGACGTGGACATCAAGCTGCAGAACCGCGATCTCTGGAGCCAGTTCCACAAGATCGGCACCGAGATGATCATCACCAAGAGTGGCCGGTAAGTGTCCAGAAATGAACAAAAAACTTACGATGAAAAAAAAAACAACACACCAAAGGTTTTTCGGTGGCGCCAAACTTTACAACCCCGCCAGGCGGAAAACCTTTACCCTAGCGCACCGGGGCGCACCACTTGACGTTGCAGTAAAAGCGGCAGCAGCAGCAGTAGAATACAAAAAAAGCTGTCACTTCCTTTCGGTGCAATTCGATGCAATCGATGCTTTCTCTCTCGCTCCGTCTCCCTCTCGCTCTCGTCCGGCTGCCGCAGGACCGAAGTGGACCGAGACACGCCGAGGAAACCCTGACGGGATATTACAGAGACACCATAATCATAATTCTTGCTTCCCCGTTTGGGCCCGGGTGTGAAGGCAGTCCCCTGCAGTCGCTCCGGTTCCTTGTTAGCTTCACACGTTTGGCCACGGCGAGCCAAACGTTTGATTTTTAATGTGTTTTATTGGTGCGCTTCTTTTTGTTTTAGCACGCTCATAAAACGCACACTCCAGGGAATCCTGGTTGGAGGGAAGCGTTTCTCGCCGTTGTTTGAGTTCTGGTTTGTGGATGATGTTTGACGTGCGGCGTTCTGCGTTCTCTAGGTCTCCGTCTGGAGCTGCTGGACGATCTTTCTCGTGTGCTTTGTGCTGCTTGCGTCTTCCATTTGGGTCTTTTGGTCTTTTTTTGGTCAGTCAAATGCGAATGATGCCTGTGAATTGCACTGTCTGAAGTTCTGGAGCCTCCGGAGCGAAGAGATATAGAACTGTAGCTTGTTTGCCCTTCCTGGCGCCAAATTCTGTTTGTTTCGGCCTGCGGGGATGTTCTGTCGGCACGCACGGCATGATCGGAGGGATGATCTTGATGCAAGGAGCTTATTTCAATGTTCGGCCTTATTATATTGTATAGCTCATGAACTAGAAATAAACTAACTGAGCAGATAAGAAAGCTGATCAAACGAATTTCACACTTCACACTACATCGATCACTTGTGATCGAGTAGTTTGAAAGTTAGTATATGTATATCGGTCTAGATATTTTATAAAGCATCTATTCTGCTTCAATCTTACGAGATAATGTTGGAGAGGAAAACAGACTTCCTTGTGCCTCGTTCAGCCCTCGCTAGAACATGCAAGGCGAAACCCGTAAAGATATGACCCATTAGCACACAGTCGGGAGACCAGCGTCACCGTGCGTTTGGTCGGTACCGCCGTGTCATGTCGCGCTCATGTTCCCAATCTCTCTTGTCCACTGTCTCCTGCTTCATCGCCTCTCCCGAGAGGCTGGTCGGGACGAAACGAAGTGTTTATTGTCGGATGTCCCAGCATGGGGTCGCCCAGCCGATCGCCCAGCCCCACCCTGGCGCCTTCTTCCGTCGATTATGGTCCGTTTCACACGCTACACAACTGATACATCGGCCGTGCTTTTTTGATCCGTCGATCCTCCGGGCGTCCGGGCGTGTGGACTGATTTATATTCGATCGGATTGATCAACAGCGATCCGGTGCGAGCCACGGCAAACCGCGCTCGGATTGGAGAGCAACGCGCAACGGAAAACGAAAATATCGAGTCGAATCGAAATATAGTTAAATTTTGTTTTTACGATCACTCACAAATCATAAAAGCTCGTAAACGAAGCTCACCAAAAACCGAAGTCGGGGATCGCTGGGGATCCCAACGCAGGGTTTGATGATCCAGACAGGCAGGCACGCAGGCAGGTTGGCTTGCTGGCGCAATAAAATTTAATTAAGCAAAACACACTCTCGAGAGCGCCGAAACACCCCCCTCAGTCGGATGGGGCGGATGGTTTAGTGACGATCAGCTTTGTCTGCTTCTCACTCTTTCGTCCAGCACCGCATCGATATTTTGTTGTAACGATTGAGCTAAATTGGTTATTCGGGTGGTCGTAAAAAAAGCGTCGATCGACCGATCAAACGCTTTTGTTTCGTTTATTGTGCGGGTTCGCTGGGCTAGACATCAAATGAAATAGACATAAAGAAACCAGCACGGAGACGATACGTCGAACAGTGCCTTTCTAGGTAGCGAAAGTTCTAACCGGTTCTAATCCACAACTTTTTTTTCTCTCTCTCTCCCTCCTCGCTTCCAGACGAATGTTTCCCTCGATGCGACTGTCCGTGAATGGGCTGGAAGCGGAAGAGAACTACTTTATCCTGCTGGAGATGGTACCGATCAGCGACTGCCGGTTCAAGTTCAGCGGCTCGCAGTGGGTACCGGCGGGCGGTGCCGAGCCGCAGAGTCCCCAGCGCATCTACTTCCACCCGGACGGGCCGGCCCTCGGGTCGCACTGGACCTCGCAGCCGATCGTCTTCAACAAGGTGAAGCTCACCAACAACACGCTCGACAGTAATGGCCATGTAAGTGTTCGATCCACTTGTTCTGCGTTGCTTGAACAGCGAACCACCAAGCAGACGATTACTCACCGTTCCCGATCCGTTCTCGTATCTTCCGCAGATCGTATTGACCAGTATGCACAAGTATCAACCGCGCATCCACGTGATCAAAGCTTCCGATGCGACACAGATCCCGTGGGCTCCCCAGCAAGCTTTCACCTTCCCGGAGACGGAGTTCGTCGCCGTCACTGCCTATCAGGTTAGTTTCAACGTCTTAAGTTGCTCTCTCTTATAACTGGTATCAAAATCTTGACTTCATTTAGATCTGTATACATCGTTGATGAAATCTAACGATCTTTTTATTTTTACAAATTGTTTCATTTTTCTTTATAATCTCAATAGAATGATCGCATCACGAAGCTAAAGATCGACAACAACCCCTTCGCCAAGGGCTTCCGGGAGACGGGTCAGTCGCGTTGCAAGCGAAAGGCCGGTCTTCTGATGTCGCCCGACTCCGGCATCGGCAACCGCAGCTCCGAGGACGACGACGAATCCGACGGTCCCGAGTTGGGTCCGGAAGCGAAGCGTCCGCGCACGAGCAGTCTTGCCGGGTCGTTGTCCTCCCTGGACGACAGTGAACTGTCCGTGAGTGACGGATCCTCCAGCGGGA
Organism: Anopheles cracens; assembly: GCA_002091845.1. NCBI lineage: Eukaryota > Metazoa > Arthropoda > Insecta > Diptera > Culicidae > Anopheles > Anopheles cracens. The sequence goes on from KZ070518.1 coordinate 108,426, forward strand.
CGAGCTCTCCGGTCGTTGTGGATGACTTTGGATCACCGATTCGTCCCTCGGCGTCGTCGGCGGCTGCCAGTGCCTTCTACCAGAGCCAACACCACCAGCACCATCATCACCACCACCAAAACATGGCAATGCACGCGGGACTGCTCGCCGTACATCATCCGCATCTCGCGCACCCGATGCTCCAACAGGGTCCGCCTGGTGCCACATGGATGGATCTGATGTTCCCGTCCTTCGCCCGCTCTCAGTCGACCGGATCCGGAACCGGCCTTGAACCGTGCGCCCTCGTTCAAGCGGCCCAGCAGCTACAGCAATTTGCGCGTCGCGAGTTCCAACCGATGCCATCGCCACGGACACCACCCAGAAGGCACAAACTCAACAGACAAGAACGTTCACTTCCTCTCCCAAGCGTGTGCAATTGGATAGAACACGGGAATGGAGGCAAAGTGCGCCCGGTAATGGCTGGCCTTTCCGCCATCACCCGTCCGTTTCTATGTTACATAATGTTATGCTCCTATATATCCAAATCCAAATTTTATCATCTCAGCGGAATGTCGGCGGCGGTTTAGCGATAAGGTGAGACTGTTAATTATTTTTAAGACCAACCAACTCTCCTCAGGAAAAGCCTTTCACAGCAAGCATCCAAACTGTACTATTTTGTTTTTATCTATGGCCGCTTACGATTAGTTTTCGCTTAGGAACAGTTCTCTCCGGGCCACACCGTTAGAGCTGTGTGACATGTTCTAGTGTTTCAGCAGCCTAATCGGTGCAGCGATTGGAGAGTAATTTATTGTCGCTACAGCTAGGTGCGTGGTAGTTTGTTAGGGCATTTTGTGTGCGTACTGTGTCACGCCAGTTTTACCTGTTTTTTATTGTGTTAGTTTACGGTAGCGAATATCCAGTAAAGGTGTAAGAAGGAGTAATGCCTATCTCATTAGATGTTAAGCGTGAAGTAGCTGTCGTTTAGCGAGAAATAAATTGAAAATATGAAACAATATGGCATAATGATGTTTTTTTACGCATTAAATGGTGGTTAAATCATCCGAAATACTGGTTTTTGTGAGTTCGAGATGTT
>KZ070518.1:122604-133125 GCA_002091845.1 Anopheles cracens
ACCGAGGTAAAGGATAATCATGACAGAGGAGGAAATTTTTAGCTGATATATTTTTGCAAACTGTTCCTTAGGTTTATATCAGAATTTAAAGCTTTTATATATCAATTCAGAGTAATATTTAATCAAATAAACCATATTATAGTGTATAGCACTTAATTTGTAATTTTTATTTTTATTTTTGCTAGATTTTTTGCCTTAAAGGCTGTTGAAACATAAACTAATCAATCCCTTATTAGACTTTTACCGTTTTCCATACATTTTACAATATTAAATAAAGCTATTTACGATGTCCAACTTATTTTAGATATTTATGTACCTCTTCAAGTTTTCGTGGTATTCTCAAAAAACAGGTGGGCGTATAGTTATGGTATGTTAATCTTAAACAGATTCGCTTGTTTATCTTTATTTATCACTTTGTGTAAGAATAACTACAATAACACAGGTAGAAACCGGTTTAATTATAGAGCTTGAGGACGACAATTGTGGCATTTTATGGAACCAGACCTGTTGTTCATTTCATAAACCTTAAGATTGGGTTCGTAAAATTTGTTTCGTGTGCAAAGTACAACAAAAGGTTATTTATATTATTTATAGAAACTTACATACGCAAACGGTTCATGTACGGGTCGATCCCGTGTCGAATCGTTTCCAATCTGAGAGTGCATGAGCTCAGTGAGCATATACGAGTTTAGTAGGTTTATACAAGATCAGCAGGTCCAACAGGCCAAGTTCATATTAATAGCAGGTTACGAGAAATTAATGAAAATGATTTTTTATGAAAATTTAATCTGGAACCTGTTGAACCTGTACTTTAACCTATTGAGCTCAAATGAACCTACTTTTGAGCTCAAATAGGTTAAAGTACAGGTTCAACAGGTTCCAGATTCAACTTTCTTAAACTTGCCTAATTTTATCTGACAAATCTTGTTCTACTCGTACATTTTATGAAACAAAAGAACACGATACAGATGAATGGCGACAGCCGCTCACAGCTCTTCCTTTGCACGTGTGCCCGATCGTTTCCCGATTAGCTTGATGATGCTTCTGCAAATGTATTCACCAAGCGTTCTATAAAAAAGGGTCTTTGGCACCCTTACCACACCGTCCTCGTGCCGGGCCTGAACCTGCTGCTTAGTTCTGTCGACAGGAAGCAATTATAACACTCAACGTTCTCCCAACAATAGAAACGATGATAGAGTCATTCACAGAGGCTGAACCGAGGCTACGAAATTCAATCGACCCCTCGCCACGTTGGAACGATTTTCCGTTCCGTTGCTCCCTTTCGACAAAACTGTTTCTCCTCCCCTCCCAGCCCCCCACCCTCCCAACGCCCTAGCCTCCCTGTCCCTTCCTTACTGTAGCCGGTTACACGAGCGGTTCCAAAAGCAGCCTAGGGGTCCGCGGCCCAAGTGGAACCGTGCTTTCGGGGGTAGTCCCTATCTTACGCTCGGCCCTCCCCGAAGATAGTGATCATAGCATAAACCACACCTATTAGCGAAGTAGATCGAACAGCGCACCGGAGGAGGTTTCGCTAATCAGTGGTGATCGGCCGCTTGCTTCGCTGCTGCGATGCTGAGACCTCCCCCGGGCACTTCGTACGGCGGAGATTGCGCTTCAATTGACCATTTCCGGAGTCTAGCGCGAAGCGTGCTTATTATCATACGATCGATTATAATGGAAAGCGGAGCTCCAGAACAAGTGTCTTCACGCGAGCGAGCGCGAGCGAAGAAAAGTTTTGTTGTTGTTTTCAGCCCCTATCAGACCCCAACAGATATGATTTTGAATGCGCTCGACCCCGATCCCGGTGAGCATATGAATGGCCCGAGCCGTCGCGCCACTCGCGGCAATCGTAAAAGTTTTTGATAACATGCGCCCCAAACTCGCCACCCTTGGGTTTTGGGGACCGGAAATTAAAACTGACGAAAGGCGGGAAGCACCATAGCGGTGCTTTTCGACAACGTGATAAACTAATTATCGAAGAATACTCGCGCTCCACGGCGCTTGGAGTGTGCGGAGGTCTCTCAGCGCTATAACCGCTGCAAAAAATGGAAGAAAAAAAAAACTGAACGGCCCATTCAAACGCCATTCCGACCGGTTTCGTCATCGGACTCGGAGCGGGCCCGAACAGGGCGGCCCCTTAATTTCCTGGACCCCACTGCCTGGAGCGGGCAGCCCCCACCTTAAGTGACCGTGAAGTCGTGAAATCGATGTGTTTCAATTTTACGTTGACTCATCACTAATAGCCATCACGGGTTCGCCGGAGTCGTCGGGAAACTGCGCCGCGGACGCGGATCAGAATGAATATTAATTAAATGTGTTTCGGCTGAGCATTTTTATATCTTAGTTCGTCGTTTTCACTCTTCCTTCGGGGTGGATCTTGGGCTCTCTCTAATTTGTGCCGTTTTTTTTTGGCTCTCTACTCCGCGCTCCGTAACGCCGTTTAGGTTTGTGGGTTGGGATCCTTGCCGCGATGTTGGCTTTTTAACCAGAAAAGGCAACGAGAAAAAAAACGATTTCAACAACATTTGGAGGAACCGATGCGTACGGTTCCGAAACAGGTTCCACCGGGAATTTCTGAATGAACCGTGGGTCCCTGAAACTTCGGCAGGAAGACCATTCGGATGCGGCGGTGACCATCAACGCCCGGACAAGTCCGATTCGTTTCGTTTCTGATGAAGCCGGAGACACAAGGAGACGGGACAGAACGAAATAAAAAATAAAACCAAATCAGTCCAAATGGGTCCCACTCGACAACTCGTCAATTCCCCGCGCTAGATCGGACGCTATCGATTAGCCCACCGCAGCGTGCCACCGCCGCCTGTTGCCCGTTGCCACCGGGCCCACGGTTCGACGTCGGTGCGGCTCGATTTCGTTTAATGCCTATCGGCTTCCCAATAAAAATCAGTGAATAATGTGTGAAGGCAACTTTTGACACCTCGTTTTCGGATCGCGTCCCGAGACTCTGGATGGCGGTGGACACCCTCAGGGGTCGCCGTCGTCGTCGTTTTCCCACGCCGATGTTGAAGCAGACACACTCCATCGAAGCGCGTAGAGAGAGAGCATGGCTACCGTTAATGCCGGCGACACGACCGTGCGTGTGCGTGATCGGGTCACGCCCGGTTTCGGCCGAAAGGGGTTTTTTTCGGGCCATGAAGCAGTACCCCATGGGTACAGTCGTCACAGTCGTCGTAAACAGATCATGAAACCGATACAATCGAGAAGATTTACTTCTAATTTCTGGTTGAAGCATGCCCATAAAGAAAACAGGGTGCTCCGTGGTCTGTGTGAAGTGTTTTATCATGTGTTTACTTCCTTTTTTATTATGATGAATAATGTGTTTTTTTGTTCTTGATTGGATCTCATATGATGGAAACTATTATTATTCAAGTGTCGAGAAGAAGGAAGACATTTTGTATATGATGAATAAGCTGAAATTCTTACAGAAAATCAGTAGACCTGCAATGTTTGATCGTCAATTTTCAATAATTAAAACAATCATTGCAATTAATTAGTGATACATTTGTTTTATGGTCGATATGGTTCATTAACAGAAAACATCCGAAACGTATTCAAAATGATCGTAAACAAGTGAAGTATATGTGGAATTTTCATCAAACCGAAATAACATCTCATTTCCATATCGGGCAAAACCATTTACTTTTGTTCAGTAGAAAGCGTTAGAAGTTCTTGACGGCCATGATGTTCGTGATGTTTGTTTTATTTCTGATATTTTGCGACATACTGAACAGTTGTTGAACTTGATCCTCAAGAGTTCCTCAAGAGAGTATTACTATTAAAATTATTGAATCATATAACGCAAGAATTATTCTTAATAACAACATATCTCTTAGTAATATTAACCTACATACCTGGTTCTCAGCGAAAAATCGATATTTTAGATATCATTTGCTCTGTATAAAAAAATATGTACATTTTATCACAATACTTTCCAAAAACTCAATACTTTATTAAAGTACTTTATTAAAGATTAGCAAACCAACAATAATGGGACTATATTATTTATACAACGAGATGTTTCAAACGAAACAAATCTCTACTCACTCATTCATTCTATTTGCTCTACCACAATGAACTGATTCTGGCGTTGAAGTAACTTTCTTTATCTTGCTTCAATGTATCTCCGATGTGTATCGGAGGGCATGCGTCCGAAGCTTTTCCGAGCCCAAGAGTATCGCTGCAGCTTAAAACGGAGACACAATACCTCAAACGCAAAGCTCGCAAGCTATCATTTAAGACCCTTACCGAGATCTCCTTAGCGGTCGCATTAACCAGTGAGACAGTGAGCCGCAACAGGCCAACAGGCTGAGCCCGGTGGTGGCTCCTGGCCCGTGGCACAGCAGCGGCGGAACACACTGAAAAGAAAAGAAAAGCCTCCGCCTCGCGCAGAATAGGAACAAATACCTTTCACCCGAGCCTGCGCGGTCCCTGTGTAGGAGCCACTCGAGTGCTTTCTCTCTGTGTGTTAAGACGGTGAGAACAATTACCAATTCTACACATGTCGATCGTACTTTGCATGTGGCGCCACCTATCTCAGCTGGTTTTTTTTTGGAAGGATCGTATTGTATTGTATTTTTAATACAGGGTTTCTATTAGAGTAATCCTCTCCCTTATTCGAAAGTTTCTGATACGCAACAAGAATCACATTTTTGATCAAATTAAGATGATGTCAATCACTATGACTCATTTTTATTTTATTAATTTCCAACATTGAGTAAAATATTGGTCAAATCAAAATCGTTCCACATTATCATCTTGAGAGCACACTAGTTTTCCGCCTTGATTTAAGTTATGGTTTGCTAAACGGAAGTAAATACAATATAGTTATTAAATTTCGAAACCAACTCGCCAGATCCAGATCCAGAAGTTTACAAGAACCATTTCACAATCATCTCTCAGCATACCGAAATGGTTTCTTGTCACATTTCAATCTCTCTTTCTCTCTCGTCTGTCATACTCAAACCGCGGTGCTGGAAAGCTGCACAAACAGAAACATGCCCCGTATCGATCGCCCAACCGGTGAGCAGGTAATTAAGATCTTTAACAGGTATTAGCAAGCGCGAGAAACAGGAAAATCTTCCCCCAGACCAATCACTCATTTTCAATCCCATGCTCCTCGGTGATGAATCCGGTTTCAGTCGGTGTGCGTGTGTTTTTCGCCCGGTTGGCACCGGCAATGCTATTCCAAACGGCGTGGTATCATGTTTTATGCCCTCCCCATCTCCCACCGGTTCATCGCCGATCGCGCGGATCCGGATCGATCTCACAAAACTCGGAGCTGTCGCCGTACATCAAAATTCGATGTCGGCGGGTGAAGCATAAAGAAGCCGCCGCTGGCCGTAAGCCGTTTGACGAAAATTTTGACTGCTCTTGACGGTGCGGTTGGAGTTTTGATGCCTAATGGCGCGGCGATTTCGGCCGCCCTACAATGGCCGCTCTTTTAATTTGCCCGCGTACGTGACGGGACGCACGGTTCTAAATGGATGTGGACGCGCATTGCTCGGCGTGTTGCTAGCATTTGCAGCGTAGCCGTTCCTATTTCGTTCTGCGTGCTGCGGCTTGAACCACTTCTATGTTGGTTTGGCGTTGAACCTACCTGATAGGCCGTGACGGCCACGAACTCCGTTTCCGGGAAGACGAACGCTTGCTGGGCGGCCCAAGGAATTTGCGACGGGTCCGACGTCCGGATGATGTGGATCCTTGGCTGGTACTTGTGCATACTGGTCAGCACAACCTGCGGGATGAAGGAACGCAGCCACGTGTGTGTTAGTACACTCTTAGTTCACGATCAAATCTGGACTAGCGCCAACCCCAAGAAGAAAAACAATCAAAAAGGCATAACTTACGTGACCGTTGTTGTCGAGCGTGTTGTTGGTGAGCTTCACCTTGTTGAAGACGATCGGCTGCGAGGCCCAGTGCGTGCCGAGGGCCGGACTGTCCGGATGCAGGCAGAACCGCTGGGGACTTTGGGGCTCGGCACCGCCCGCCGGTACCCACTGCGAGCCGCTGAACTTGAACCGGCAGTCGCTAATGGGCATCATTTCGAGCAGCACGCAGTAATTTGTGTCCGCGTCCAGTCCATCCACCGTGAGGCGCATCGAGGGAAACATTCGACTGGCGGAGGAAGAAAAAGCGAGAGGAAGAGATCGTGTTAGGGAAGCGGTTCCAGAGTAACTCCCACCGCAGTTCCTTTCGTCCGGTTGCGACGCTCAACGAGATGCGGAAGTCGAAAATGCGCATCGAAAGCGGGAGGAAGGTGAAAGATAATAATTATGAGACGTGACGGCAGAAGACGGATCGGAATCGATTCGCCGAGAAAACACAAAGTTGCCTAATTATTGGAATCAGCCCGTCTGTCAACGCGTGGAAATGGGTTGGTCTAATTTGGGGGATATTAGTCTCTGCTGCCGCATCACTAACAAGGGCTGGGTTGTACGGGGATTAATCTTTTTTCGTTGTGTAAGAGAGGATATGGAGAGCTTTATCAAATGTCTGGTTAACTCTCAAAAATGACGGTAAGATCGGCTTGTACATTTCTTGCTACGTTTCTACGTCGTGGCTTAGGTAGGACTTAGGACGAGGAGTTTGGAAATTCTTTGAGAAGTTCAGTTTTTCATCTTTTAGTGTTCAAAAATCCAAATTGTGATGCGTATTTAGGAAACTATCATAAAAGAACAGAATTTCATGTTAACTGCTACTCGATAGATTGCTTATTTAACACTTCATTCATTTTTTCCATTTTTATTTAATTCTTATATCAATTCTTACTATTTAATCACATACAATTATAATGTAAACCAGCTCCTTATGAATTTTATGAATCGAAAAAATCGATGTTTCGTTTAAAGGAAAACAAAAAGAATATATTGCTTAACTTGATTTTGTTTGTGAATTAGAACATGGTTGTCGGCATGTTTTCAATTTTAATGAGATCGAATTGAGAAACAACACAATTTAGAGAAAATGTAGCTAGAGATCCTGTTCAGACCGGAAGAAAGTTTTTTGTCTCAATAAATAACAGCAAAACTCAATAATTATCAAAGAAACAACGAAAACCACAACAATCTGCCGACTTACGCTTTCGTACAGCTTCACTCTTGCAGCCCCACATGAAAACGTCAGCAGGTGATAATTTAAATTGATCTTTCCAGAATCACAATTATCCTCCGCCAGTAATTGATCGTAAATTCAACAATACAGCTCTCAAGCAAAGAAACACGATCGAAAGGACGTTGTTTGTTTAAGATAGCCGTATCCCTGTGAACAGATGATCGAGACCGGCCAGCGATGCATAAATTGCTTTTTTATCCTGGGCTGGGGGAGCTGCTGTTTGCCTTTGCTCCTGATTGTCAGCAAGGCGTCGATGTAGCTTTCGCCCCAAAACAACACAACTTCAGAAGTAAAAAGCACACACACATCGCAAAAAAAGCAATGGAATCCACTCGTCAAGATTGAGCATCTCGTCCTGTCAAGAAAATATCACCTTCTACAGCCCACCGTGGATGGATAAAGGCGATTTTTTGCTTCGTTTTTTCCCCACTGCTCTTTGGACGGACCTATCTTACTAAGCGGATGGTGATATGAAAACGTCTTTGCCGGGCACTGGCGATGCTGCTCTCGTCAGGAATGCTTCTCCAACATGCGCTTTTAGCTCACTTGCTCGCAGATAAAATTGTAATGCAGCATAGTTTAAAAAAAAATCAAGGAAAAAAACTTTCACCCAGCAAAGAAAATCGTTCTCGGTCCTCGGCGTAAGTGTGCCAGGCAAAAAGGACCTCACCGAAAAAAGCGGCACTCCGCACAACTCACTAAGCCGGCGCACGACGACGATTGCAAGTGGCAAGTTAATATGTCAGCAGAGTGATGCTCATGCTTCGGCCGGGGGCAGGCGCGCGCGTATGAATTATGCATTTGTCGTGTCGGTGCTGCAAATTAGCGATGCAATATAAAATCAATCAGCGTGCTAGACCGTTTTTTGTTGTTGCACCTCCCGGTGTTTTGCGCATGCTGGAGTTCCGTGAAAGGAAATAGGAACCCCAGACGCCACGTTGTGCCTTAAAAAGGAAGTTAGGTGGTAGCGGCGAGCTAGGAATGTGTGCAGTCGCTAATTGGAAACTAACTCGGGCGTAATGGTGGGTATATGTCGGGTTTGGCGATGTACGCGGCGCAGACGGACGATTTGTTTTGAGTTTTTGTTTCCACGTTGCTCCACAGAGATGAAGCTGGGTTGGATGGTTTTTGAGGGTTTGGCTGTCTTGCGCCACCACTGTGCTAGTGATCGTATAAGTACTCTTTCGTACTTTTGTCAGCAAACAGTTTGCTGTTAAAGTCTTGTAGGTAATGTAATTGCGTAGCGTAGGTATACAATAAGTCTGTTTCTACGCTGAGTTTTCTTTTTAAGGGATTAAATTCATAAAGTTTAGTAGACAATCAATCGCAAAATATAAGGATATGTTAATGATTTTTTTGGTTTTGTGAGCAGTGGAAAAACATTTTATGTTTTGGTGTTTTAAATGCAAACAAAAAACATCTCAATAATGACGATGACGATTTATGATGACAGTACATTTCACAATCTTCTCGGTCCTGATGAAAATTTGGTAGAAAAATTAAATTGCTTCTATTTCTCGTCGAAAACCCTTATAAGCAGGTCTCCTAACAATTGCATTGTTGCTTATTTTGATATACTTTTTTAAGATCGCGGATTCAAGGCGTCTAGTGTTTGGTTTGGACGAATTTGGGAATACATTATTTACTGTTTATATTTGTATGATATTTTTGTTTGATTTTTCATTTAAAGAAATGTATTAAAATGTACTTTAAAAACACTTTGGTGCTAGCTTACACGCTAGTGGTATTCTCACTGAAGGTTATGCAACATAAAAATATTGAATTGTGCGTGTTCCTCTCATTTTTTCATACAACTCTCTGGAACTTATCAACATTGTCAAACGTTACAACAATTGCCAGGTCCAAGCGTTTGAAACGAATATGTTGTTTTCAATTTCTGTTTCTTGCTCTATTTTTTAGTTACTTTTTAGATATAAAATCTGTGAAATTCATGCTTTCAAATTGTACCTCTTACTGGTATTATATATTTTCTAGACATATTTAATCGTTTAATAGAATACAGGCACAATGCGAAATGATGATACGTTCAAGATTCATAATGCCAGTTACGATGAAGACATCCAGCAGGTTTGTAGTTATTCTATAAAGCTCATTGTGGAGAGGACACAATAGAAAAATAAGATATTTATACCCATTCATCGGCACCCAGATTACCATAGTGTACACTGGCAACAAAGATAACAATAGAACAATTCAAACATTCATCGATCCATACCGATGCCGATGCTCGCTCTCTGTGTGGAAAATACAGCCAAGAAAACAACGCTCCAGAAGCGCTTTGCAACGAATGCCCGGGATGTGATGTAGCAGATCATTCGCGAGAGCCACGGCTGCGGAGGCTTCGAGAACGTTAGGGTCCCGGTCCCGTCGTTCCCGTGTGAGGAGGTGATTTTTTCGACCATGCGCTACTCCCCATTATTTCGAAGATATAATTGCTTCTCATTAACAAGTGTGGAAAATTACATACAATCAACACATTCGAATTACAATTACCGGTGATGATTTGGTTAGAAGTAAATAATTGTCTGTTTACTTTTCGGGGCTCTTCCCGCGCATGCCCGCCCGGTCGCCCACCCGATCCCGACGCCCGGTGCCGTCCGCTGATAGCGGCATTACACCACCACCCATGCCCACCCGCGAACGCCGCGGGTGAAATGCAAACAAAATAAACAAACGATCACCTCGAAACGGTGGGCCTCCCAGTGCAGCAGAGGGAGGCCACCTTGCGTGGGCGGAGGGCAGAATTGGAAGCGGCATCGAGGGCAGCCCAGCTCGATCGATTGCCGTCCGGCCGTGAGGCCGTCAGAACAATCAATTCAATCAATCAGACGCGTTCGCATTCGTGGGGTATTAACGTTAACTGCGCAGGAGGGTAAATAGCCGTGTGTGGCTGGCGTACAGTGAGCGTTTGTGTGTGTGTGTGTGTGCGCAAGCGGGGGAAGGTGTCAGGGAAAATCAAAAAAATCAAAACACCCAAACGGCCGCAACGGCAAGCATTCTTTAACGAGTCGAGCCGAGCGGAGAAGACACACGGCACACAGCAGCGAACAACAGCAGCAGCAAAAACCCGAGCAGCGAACAACCCTTTAACAACCCGCAATGATCGAGGCAAATCAGGCGAAATTATTGGATATTTTGTTTTACAGTTCTCGCTTTACGTGTGTCTGCGTTACCGAGTGCGTAAAAATTTTCTCGATGATCACTAACAAGCTAGTTTTCGGGCCGTGCAGTGCCCTGCGCCGCGTCTCGACCGTGTGGTTTTCCATGCGGTTCGCTCGGAGGAAGCGATGGTGTCGGTGATTATGGATACGGACGAGAGACCCCCGGAGGAAAACAAGGGCACCCAGCGCCGTCGCCGTCATCATCACCAAC
>KZ070518.1:134030-149921 GCA_002091845.1 Anopheles cracens
TGTGATTTGACTGTGTGACCGACCGAGTGGAGCTACATAAATCAAAACCTAGCCTAGTGGAGCCGTCGTGCCAAACAGGCCGAAGAACAAAAGGGCCAGCAGAATAGTTCAATTCTCTTCGCACCGGGCGGCTGGGATCGCGGCTGGGACCTGGTCGATTGATTGTGGTGCCACGAATTTAACGGTTTCCGGTAGGATGGTTGGCCGCTGGGGGAAAAATTTATGGCCCGGCGTCTGTCCCGGGCGGGTCACGACGAACGGCGACGGCGACGATTTGAGGAAGGAATTTCGGGTGCGTATAATTTTATTACGTGAAAAATGCCCTCCGCCACATTTATCACACAGACACACACGCACCCATACATACGCTGTGCGTTTGATTATACTCATTACCCTGTCGAGCGGGGACGGGTTCGAGCACGATCGAGCTGCGCTGCTAGAACTATTTTCACGCATCGCTTTTTTGGGCTTTCTGGTGTCTCTGTTCGTTTTTTGTTGTTGTTTTGTTTTGTTATGTTGTGCTCCCAACCATGCTGATCGCTGGCTGCCTCATTATTAGTGTCTGGTGGCTTCCCGTTTTTCTCGCCCTGCTTTCCTCCCTCGTACCCGCACTTACCTCCCTCCCTAGACTCAATCGAAGCTGTCTTGTTTTACGTTTTGTTTCACGATACTGCAAACGCAAATTACACGAGCGCGATTGAATCGAGAGGGAGGAGCGCAGCACATGCGCATGGGTGAGGAATAATGGGAGCGTTTGTTTTTAATTTATGTTGACTTTCTAAATTAATAATCACTCATAACGAAATGGGCTCCGTCTGCGGTGAGGAATTCTCTCGCTCGGTAGCGTTGGCTTAGCAATGCGATAAACCATTCCCGACCGCTTCCCGACACCGTGCAACAAATTGAATCATGTTTGATGGAGTGATAAATTGTGCCGTAGCATGAGTGTGTGTTGCATATCTAATGCGCCCCTAACGAGTAGCGAACGGCTTGTCGAGGGAATCGTTGATGTTATGGGCCAAGAACACGCACGACCAATAATGATACGCTTCGGGTAGAGTTCACAGCTCACGTGAGAGTTGCTGTGCAATAAATCACTCCAATAAATGCTTCTCTGATTGAATCGATCATAGGTGTATCGTGCAAAGTAAGCTAGAATCGATTCATCAACCATATTAAGTGTTCTAATACGGTGCGGTTGGTAATTATAGTGCGAATTGGTTTTTCACATTTTATAGCTCTGTTATTATTCGCAACGTTAACGCTAGTTGTTGTCTAGATTATTTACATATCATATCGCTGGAAATGAAGAGACCTCACACACTTTCTTTCCCTTCACAAACAATGCTTTAGAGAAAACAAAACTTTGTTATGAACTAAATTGCATGAGTGTCTCAAAAGTGACTTTTCGAAATTGAGCATAAGGAAAAGAAAATTTAAGTAAGTTTTCATTGCTTTTTCCATGATCCTTTTAATGAAATGATCCTGTTCATGAGCAGTAGATTTCAATAAACCGGTTCTCAAATATTTGAAAATCGTTCTACATTTGAAGAGCCATTTTCGTCCATTTTTAGATAAAAACAAAATATTGAAAGCTCTCACTTATTGTGGAGATCCTACTTGAGAAGTTACAAACCTACAAGAAGATACACAACATTTATTTTTTTTTAAACATTAACAATAAATATTTTGTTTTTTGCAAATCTGAACCTATTGCAAAACCTTTTCAAGATCAAGGTCATAGTGTTCAAAAAAACCCCTGGCACAAGACTACATAGCGGTGAAAAAAAGACATTGAAACCATCGCACACGGGAAGCTCTTGTTTGTCAGCATCTCTGGCTAAATCTATTTCCACTCCTAAGCAACAAGTTGCTCCTACGAAAGCGGCTATAAATTTCCTCGAAACACTTGTTGCCTGCAACGGGTTTGGAAGCTGTTTCTAACACCACCAGTGGCTGAAAATGACACTTTACTCGACTTTGGTAAATAAAAACGAACAAGTGTGCTCCTAGCTACTCGGCTATTGCGTCAACTTGTACGCGCCTGCCACCAATGGTCGATTTGTTTCCATCGTGAACAGTTTAAAACTGTCACCCACTTGTTCGTGTTGTTCGTCAGCTGTTTCCGAAACAAACGAAAAAGACGCACATTGTCAACCATCTCCAACATCCCAGCCGTCAAACGGGTTGCGTCGAATGAGGAGTGATCCTTTCCGGTACGCGTCACCACGTCAAAGACGTTCCGTTGGGCGTTGCGTTATCGATCGGTGATGTAGGTACACAACACAAAACGACACGTGATAATCGATCGCGGGACTTCCACTTGAAAGGCTGCGTCTGTCCCTTGTTGTGTGTACAATCCAACCATTCCTGCCAGGAGCCGGATCCCAATCCCAATTGGTGTCCTGTTAATGGTTATAGCTGGGTGTTACATTCCGTCGAATATCCTTTACCACTCGCGTCCCATCGATTTTCGAGGCGATCCTCGCACGGATATCTGCGGGGCAAGCGTGTGCATGGGTTGTGGTTTTCGTGTTCGAACCCGTCCATCATCTTGTACCGATCACACAGTTGGCATGTTTCTTCGATAAACCCGAACCTAACCAAAACCGCCGCTGTCCCATGTTGTTTGCTCGTGTGTTTGCTCTATTTTAGGCTGCGTTCTTGGCGTAAAATATTCGGGCGCCAGGACCACATGCTGACTGGGCTAGACGCCGTCCCGTGCACCGTCCAGTCGGGACTGGGACCGAAACCGGCGAGCCCGGACCGTGTGTCAAGTGGATTCTGCTAGGGATTTTATTTCAGCCTTCTCGGTCGGGGCAACCGTCGGACGCGCCCGTCCATCATTCACGGCTCGGGAGACGAAGTCGGTCGTGTTGTTGCGTGTAACGGAATCTGGACCGGTAAGCAACGCCCTTCGGGATCACTTTCCCGCGGACTGAATGTGTGATAAACTTTACACTTGTCTTCGCGGCACCCCAAACGCACACGCACAACCATTCTCAGGAGCAAGCGCTACCCTAAATCAGGGCCCACTCTACACACGGCCACGGGCCTCGGCGAAGTGATGAGGAGAGGGACGCGACAGGCTTGTTAGCCTGTCCCCCGGACGAACGACCGAGAATAAATGAGTGTGAGAGCCCCCGCGATATTTCACAGGACCGGGCGTTATGGCGCAATATTTTGTTTACGGCACGAGTCGACCTACGGCTCTAGTCCGTTTGTATATATATGTCTTATCCTTCCTATCGGAGTTTTTAATGCTTTATCGCTTCTTATGCAGTTAACGATTCTCTAGGCTTTTTGCATGACTTGAAACGTGAAGGTTAAAATGTGCATACAGGTTGAGCTTACGAACTTCTCGATATGTCGCACTGGTCATATTTTTTCAGCCAAACAACCTTTTGACTTTCCAGGCCATACAACGATTCGGCAAACAAATCCACCTGAGTGAGTGTTGTTTTATTTTTACATTTTAGTTGTACCCGTTGTTGGGAATGGAAAACAAAAACACAAACCCCGAACGTCCTCCGCAAACATGCTTGAGAACCGAAAGCCTGGGAAGTTTGGCTTCGGCGAGCCTCGACTCGACATCCGCCCATTGACGCGTTGTAAGACGCGCGGTCGCGGCCAAAACAAAAACTTCAGTGGACAAACAATAGGCGACGGTCCTTGCGGTTCCGGAACAAACAAATACTTCGGGGCGCCATTTTGGACGCCATCGTGTCGCGCTACCAGCAGGGAGCGGTGCTCAGAGGGGATGCACCCAGCAGGACGGGCAAACACAGATGGCGCCATAACGACATCCGGAGAGTAGAACAACAGTTTCACACAGGTCTCCTGAAGCGGCACGTTTTGGTACCGAAGTGTAGTGGAATTCTCGCTCGACAGCAGTGAGCGCGAAAGAAGGATCTGGAAGGCGTGTGAGACGTGCACTTGTGAAACATGCAAAGAGGATACATTTGCAATCGTTTCATTTTTATATCAAAGATGTGTTAAACATAGTTTGAAAAGTTTTTGATCATAAAATTGACAGCTTATTATGATGCTTTCATGGACCAAGCATTGATATCGAGAATGAAAATCACAAAGATTTTAAATCTGAAATACCATGATCGGAATTGTGAATAGACGACAACATAAGAACGAGCTTGGAAAATCTCGGAGGAATACAGAACGTAAATAAGTTTTGCACAAAAAACTATGCCGATCTATAATTATTGGAATCTCTGAATCAATTTCAATGATGTTGAGCTGTGTTGCTGTAAATATCATTTTCAATTTTGTTTAATAGTAATGTTTTGAAATATTTTCAGCTTCATACGTTCTTTGTGGTTGAATCATCAGTATGAACATTGTGAATGTAGCTAGTTATCTGCTTTAGACTACTACTTCTCCTTCTAGATAGATCGACAGGTTCTATTGAGTTAAAGACTACCAATATATTTTTTATTGGTTTATTTTTATCCCTTAGATATAACCAAACCATAGGTATAACCATGTTTATAGTAAACCATTTAACCAAACGATTAGCCATAGTCGAGATATACAATCCAAAAAAAAAGATTCCACATCAGTTCAGTTGAGAATTGTGTTCACGGCCTTGTGCTAAGTTGAGTATCATATTCAAAAAAAAGCTAAAAGGGTATCATATTCATTTGCCGATTGGTTTAGCGGTTTTGTCGTAAATGGCACCCAAATAGGTTTTAAACGAATCTTCCTTTCAAACCAAATTACTTCTTTATGACTTATTAGATTTATTGTTGCCACCTTCTTGCTAGGGGCAAATCGTATAAAGGCTGCCCTCGCTCATATTACATCAACTGGTCTTTAATGGATATTAGTTCAACGCATTGCGTTATTTATATTTTGTGAACTTAAAAATTCTAACCAGTACCTAACATGTTTCAAATTAGGACGTTACAGATATAGCTTAATCAGATACAGAAAAACCGAAATTCACTCAAGATTTTTATTCATTTCAAATAAGCTATGGCTCTTTTCTTTCTTTCCTATTTCCATGATTACTTCACAGTTGCACGAAATTCATAAGCAAATTTCATTTACAGGTATTTATAAAACGATGATTAATTATTTTGAAATTTGGAGCGAAACATTTCATCTCATTTGACATTTCGGAGCGAGCATTTCAAACAATTTAACTTGAATTTGTTCAGATTGTCAAGATTGCATGTTAAGAGTTTATATAATAATAAAATGTTCTTCATTCCGTTCCAACATCCAAAATCCCATTTCTATAGCTTTCTTTGCGTTCAATATTTCATAAAACATGCATACTGCTAACCCTATCAGGTGTTATTATTACTTGGAAATCTTCATGCCAATTTAATGCCCAAAACACAGTGTTCAAGACAATAACATTTCTTTCAATTTTCGTAGAATCACCATCAAGCTTTTACCTCCGCGGCAAATCTTCATCTAAATTGTTGTAAAGATCCTTCTCGCAGTCTCATCTCATAGACAAATCTCCATCCTAATAAGCAGACATTATCTACGTAACGATCGCATATATTATCCACGACCATCTCGTACCCGCAGGCATAACAAATAACCATCGTTCCAACAGCAACTGAAACGAAACACATCTATCATCAGCCTCCATTCGGTGTCGCCGCAAACCCGGGTGGTCCGTGATATGCAAAATAATTAGCGGCCAAGCTGCGATAAGACATCGCGATGGCACACGAGGATCTTCATTCTGTGTATGCCTCTCCTCGACAACCGACATTGTCACAAAGGTCGGGTCGTAAATTAACATCTTCACCACGATCCATCGACACATTTAATCATGTCGAGCGCTGCAATCACTCATAACTGAGTGCATGTTACTCCTAGCTAGTCTAATTTCTGGGTTCGTTTCGACGAAGGAACTTGGTCGACGCTTGGCGTGTTGCCTGCTCTGTAAATATTTGCCGCTGTTGAACGAATCTCAATTCATTTTTGTCTTCATTCCCTCCCTTATCAGCGCACAGCAAATAGAAAAGCTGTGAAACAGTCCATTCATTATGCTCTAAAGCTCGTACGCGCTGCATTAGGCACCCGGTTTAGTGCGTGCTTAGGTGCCTCCGCCGCCACGACAGTCATAAAACAATTTTAGCACCTCGGCAACGGTGAAGCTTAACGTTTGTGCCGGGAGAGAGGAACCTCAGGGGAAACCTTCCAACTTTTCCGCTCAACGACCTTTCACGAGACACAAAAGACACTAAAAATGGCGTCCTCGGTCTGCGTTGCGCTACGCCGCTCGTAAAGGAAGGTGTGCGCGGCGTGTCACGCAAGTCGTGACATCGGACCTTCGGACGGATGTGGATCATAAACGTCATAACCCGGCGTCATCAGCCCGCCGTTGATGATGCTTTCGGGGACCACCATCGTCGATCGTCGGCCGCGGCTGTTGATGGGCCTGCTCGCGCGAAATGGCTTTCAGCGGGCTGGAGGAGTTTTTTTTCGCTTCTTCGGGATCAAAAACATTCACAGCCCATTCATAACTCGTGTCTCGTGTGCGGCTAGCTGTTCATGCGAAGCACGTAATTCTTTTCCCCTCGTGCTCGGTTTGCCATCATAGCTGAATAACGAGCTAAATAGAAACGTGTCATTAACGTTTGGTTGGTGGCGGAGAGATAGAATCGCCAACAGATGGGAAGTTTTGCGTGTGCTTTAAATTATGTTGGTCCGATTCTTTTTTTCTTCGCCGAAGATTAAAATAGAGACATTTCTTTTTTTTTCGCAGAGCATTAATGCAGAAAAGAAGGAATGAAAAAGATTACATAAAAAACTGTTTTTAGCTGGGAATGACATCAAGGGAAGCGTTTAATCTTTTATTTAGTTAGTATTCTAGATTATCGACAAATAATGCAGAGGACTTTCAGTATTTCAATCAGAAATGAAACAGCATGAAATTACGAAACTGGTTTTGTAACTAAAAATTGATTAGATCCAAATTAATGTTGAGTGTGATGTATGCGGATTTATTCATTAAAGAATAAATTACTATTTCATTAAAACATTGCATAGTATTTCAAAAGTAAGCAAAACTATGAAAGAAGTATAATAAAACGTTTGTAATATTGTATTTTTTTTTAATCCAAAGGATATAAAATACATGAAAACGATGTGTTAAAACGATGTGCTAGAAGTGTTGTAAGATCTTATTAAATATATTATTATCATTTCCTTTTTAAAGGATGTGTAATTCATGTTTTAAAATTCCTTAAAAATCGTGAACAAATATTAGGAAAATTAGGAAAACAATTAGGAAAATATTCATTTGATTGTCAATTTTGTCAAGATTTCATTATGATTGTCGGTACTGTAGATAAGAAAAAAAAAAAGATGAAAAGCTCGACATTATGAGACAAACGTCACAAATACCTATACTTTCACTTTAAATTTCGGAGATTTGTTCAAATATTTAAAGCAAATAAATTTACACATACGTTCCCAAAATTATTTCTCATAAGAAGGTCGCATGAGTCTACAATTCATTAGTTCAAACAAATCCACATCAAGATAAACATAAACGAAGTTAAATAGAGTAGAAAGGAGCTAAGTTAGTGGAAACACAAAGGACTACGAAATAGTCAAATAAATGATGAAAAGAGATAAAAACACGAATCGCTCTTTTTGCACGCTTCTCAGCGTGCTCTTTTTCATCCCTTATTCCGGCATCGGTATTGCTTCAGTTTTTCCGGTCCATTCCTGTGGCCCGTTCGCAAACGTCTCAGAAGAGCGCAAAGAAGAGGGAACAATCGTATCGGATCCGGGAGACGCGGGCCTCCGTGATGTTAAACGCGGAGAAAAACAAACGATGATCTTAATCATCTCAGTCGCCGTTGACTTACCGCACCGGTCGTCGTTGTGTGCGTTTCGGCCGGGTGGAAGGAATGATTCGACTATGTGGTTGGTTTTACGTTGTCTTCCTGCGCCCCAAGCCACAAGCCGGATGGGCATACGCGTTGAGCGTGATTTTGGGTGGCGGCGTGATGCTGGGGCGCCCTGGTCAGGGGGCCGAGCGCTACCCCCCCGGGGATGGCTTTGATACCGAAACCCCAATCGGTTGCGTTGTCCAAAGCAGTCCGAAGGGGCCCTGCGAAGGACGCGACCGTAGCGAGCAAAACGAGAGCGACGGATCCAGCGACGGTGCCGGTGGAATGTGGATATGAATGTTTTGAAAAATCGGCGGCGCCAAAGCCTCACGACTTGTAACAAGAACGAATTAATGATATAATTTTCTCCCTCTTTCTCTCCATCGCACACGTTCGGTGCGTCGGACGGCGTGAGACGAATCGTTCCCCCGGTGGTGAACTCACATGGGTCCCAGTTCTTCTCACTCGCTCTGTCGCGTCTTTCTCTTCCTCTCGAAATAAATGACTATGAAATTTCCATTTTCACGGCTCATAATCCCTTTCGGAGGCGCTCGGTGGCCAGACGGCCGGCAGCAAGCACGCCCGGCGGAAGGACAAAGACAAAAGACAGTAGAAACAAAAGAAAACGGGCGACGTCGAAAAAAAAAATACACATTCAGAAATAAACATCTAACGAACCTCATCTTGACAGGGCACTGACAAACTGGAGATTTAAAATCTTTGTGATTTTCATTCTCGATATCAATGCTTGGTCCATGAAAGCATCATAATAAGCTGTCAATTTTATGATCAAAAACTTTTCAAACTATGTTTAACACATCTTTGATATAAAAATGAAACGATTGCAAATGTATCCTCTTTGCATGTTTCACAAGTGCACGTCTCACACGCCTTCCAGATCCTTCTTTCGCGCTCACTGCTGTCGAGCGAGAATTCCACTACACTTCGGTACCAAAACGTGCCGCTTCAGGAGACCTGTGTGAAACTGTTGTTCTACTCTCCGGATGTCGTTATGGCGCCATCTGTGTTTGCCCGTCCTGCTGGGTGCATCCCCTCTGAGCACCGCTCCCTGCTGGTAGCGCGACACGATGGCGAACTGCCGCCGCGCTACTCGCTGCCCGGCGTGGAGCTGAAGCTGCAGAACAAGGAGCTGTGGCGGGATTTTCACAAGATTGGTACCGAGATGATCATCACGAAAAGTGGACGGTAAGTGAGCGTAACGAGAATAACGGAAACAGTTGTGATTATGTTGGTCTTTAGGTATTTTGGTATTTTTGTATGATTTGAAGTCTTTATAGTTTAGGTACATAAATATCTTGCATTTTCCCATGGTTGTTCACATTAAACACTATAAAATATAAGCTAGACTATTTGAATAACGCAATGCGTTGAACTAATATCCATTAAAGACCAGTTGATGTAATATGAGCGAGGGCAGCCTTTATACGATTTGCCCCTAGCAAGAAGGTGGCAACAATAAATCTAATAAGTCATAAAGAAGTAATTTGGTTTGAAAGGAAGATTCGTTTAAAACCTATTTGGGTGCCATTTACGACAAAACCGCTAAACCAATCGGCAAATGAATATGATACCCTTTTAGCTTTTTTTTGAATATGATACTCAACTTAGCACAAGGCCGTGAACACAATTCTCAACTGAACTGATGTGGAATCTTTTTTTTTGGATTGTATATCTCGACTATGGCTAATCGTTTGGTTAAATGGTTTACTATAAACATGGTTATACCTATGGTTTGGTTATATCTAAGGGATAAAAATAAACCAATAAAAAATATATTGGTAGTCTTTAACTCAATAGAACCTGTCGATCTATCTAGAAGGAGAAGTAGTAGTCTAAAGCAGATAACTAGCTACATTCACAATGTTCATACTGATGATTCAACCACAAAGAACGTATGAAGCTGAAAATATTTCAAAACATTACTATTAAACAAAATTGAAAATGATATTTACAGCAACACAGCTCAACGAATTGGGCTAATTATCTTTATTTAATTTTCTAATCACCATTTCCCTCCGAGAGAGCGAGAGAAAGGGAGATAGTCTGCAACTCCGAAAACGGAGTCCGCTTTTCTTCCGGGGTACATCACCCGCGGAAGATCCGGAAAAATTGAGAAAAAAAAACACTCAATGACACTTTGATTACGCGCGGGAGTTTAACCGTCTTCCCGTTTTGCCGTTCGTTTTCTAGATCCGTTCCCAACGATGCTGCCGGTTCCGGTACCGTCGATGCATGCGATGGCACTGCCGCCGCGCTACTCGCTGCCCGGCGTGGAGCTGAAGCTGCAGAACAAGGAGCTGTGGCGGGATTTTCACAAGATTGGCACCGAGATGATCATCACGAAAAGTGGACGGTAAGTGAGCGTAACGAGAATAACGGAAACAGTTGTGATTATGTTGGTCTTTAGGTATTTTGGTATTTTTGTATGATTTGAAGTCTTTATAGTTTAGGTACATAAATATCTTGCATTTTCCCATGGTTGTTCACATTAAACACTATAAAATATAAGCTAGACTATTTGAATAACGCAATGCGTTGAACTAATATCCATTAAAGACCAGTTGATGTCCATTTATAATGCGCTACATTAAATATTGTGATAGTCGCCGGGTAGTCCGCGGTACAAATATCGCGGGGGCTCTCACACTCATTTATTCTCGGTCGTTCGTCCGGGGGACAGGCTAACAAGCCTGTCGCGTCCCTCTCCTCATCACTTCCCCGAGGCCCGTGGCCGTGCGTAGAGTAGGCCCTGATTTAGGGTAGCGCTTGCCCCTGAGAATGGTTGTGCGTGTGCTTTTGGGGTGCCGCGAAGACAAGTGTAAAGTTTATCACACATTCAGTCCGCGGGAAAGTGATCCCGAAGGGCGTTGCTTACCGGTCCAGATTCCGTTACACGCAACAACACGACCGACTTCGTATCCCGAGCCGTGAATGATGGACGGGCGCGTCCGACGGTTGCCCCGACCGAGAAGGTTGAAATAAAATCCCTAGCAGAATCCACTTGACACAAGGTCCGGGCTCGCCGGTTTCGGTCCCAGTCCCGACTGGACGGTGCACGGGACGGCGTCTAGCCCAGTCAGCATGTGGTCCTGGCGCCCGAATATTTTACGCCAAGAACGCAGCCTAAAATAGAGCAAACACACGAGCAAACAACATGGGACAGCGGCGGTTTTGGTTAGGTTCGGGTTTATCGAAGAAACATGCCAACTGTGTGATCGGTACAAGATGATGGACGGGTTCGAACACGAAAACCACAACCCATGCACACGCTTGCCCCGCAGATATCCGTGCGAGGATCGCCTCGAATATCGATGGGACGCGAGTGGTAAAGGATATTCGACGGAATGTAACACCCAGCTATAACCATTAACAGGACACCAATTGGGATTGGGATCCGGCTCCTGGCAGGAATGGTTGGAGGATAAGACATCTGAAGCCCAAAAAGCTTTCAAATAAAGCGTTGAAATTTCACAAACACGGCCACGCTGCGTACGCTGCCGATTAGCTGATATCGTATACGCTTCTAAAACAAAGCTTTTACGATCCATTTGTCTTAGACGTATACCGGACCGAATAATGCATCCCGACTCGAACCTCCGCCCGATCGTCATCGATACGAGTGGCTGCGACGTGTGATCCTAGATTAAATCCCACCACAACAGTGACTCTGTATAATAGAAACCTACTCCCATCCGACCATTAAACCCCCGACGAATGAAACTGCACCCGAGCAGGGTAGAAGCCGGAGCGAAGTGAGCCACTAATCAAATCCCACCAGCTCCACGCCCATACACAAGCACACAAGCCTCGGTAGGGTGTCCCTACTTAAGATACCTTCTTCGATCGAATGTTTTCTCCGGCTCTTTTTTCGCATCGTCCACCGATCCAGCAAACCGGACCCGGGCGCGATGGGTTCGATGTGTGATGAGATTATTTATATCCTGAAAACCTATAATTAGCCGGAAGAAATATTTCCATTTATAATGCGCTACATTAAATATTGTGATAGTCGCCGGGTAGTCCGCGGTACAAATATCGCGGGGGCTCTCACACTCATTTATTCTCGGTCGTTCGTCCGGGGGACAGGCTAACAAGCCTGTCGCGTCCCTCTCCTCATCACTTCCCCGAGGCCCGTGGCCGTGCGTAGAGTAGGCCCTGATTTAGGGTAGCGCTTGCCCCTGAGAATGGTTGTGCGTGTGCTACTCTATTTAACTTCGTTTATGTTTATCTTGATGTGGATTTGTTTGAACTAATGAATTGTAGACTCATGCGACCTTCTTATGAGAAATAATTTTGGGAACGTATGTGTAAATTTATTTGCTTTAAATATTTGAACAAATCTCCGAAATTTAAAGTGAAAGTATAGGTATTTGTGACGTTTGTCTCATAATGTCGAGCTTTTCATCTTTTTTTTTTTCTTATCTACAGTACCGACAATCATAGTGAAATCTTGACAAAATTGACAATCAAATAAATATTTTCCTAGTTGTTTTCCTAATTTTCCTAATATTTGTTCACGATTTTTAAGGAATTTTAAAACATGAATTACACATCCTTTAAAAAGGAAATGATAATAATATATTTAATAAGATCTTACAACACTTCTAGCACATCGTTTTAACACATCGTTTTTATGTATTTTATATGCTTTTGAATTAAAAAATACAATATTACAAACGTTTTATTATACTTCTTTCATAGCTTTGCTTACTTTTGAAATACTATGCAATGTTTTAATGAAATAGTAATTTATTATTTAATGAATAAATCCGCATACATCACACTCAACATTAATTTGGATCTAATCAATTTTTAGTTACAAAACCAGTTTCGTAATTTCATGCTGTTTCATTTCTGATTGAAATACTGAAAGTCCTCTGCATTATTTGTCGATAATCTAGAATACTAACTAAATAAAAGATTAAACGCTTCCCTTGATGTCATTCCCAGCTAAAAACAGTTTTTTATGTAATCTTTTTCATTCCTTCCTTTCTGCATTAATGCTCTGCGAAAAAAAAGAAATGTCTCTATTTTAATCTTCGGCGAAGAAAAAAAGAATCGGACCAACATAATTTAAAGCACACGCAAAACTTCCCATCTGTTGGCGATTCTATCTCTCCACCACCAACCAAACGTTAATGACACGTTTCTATTTAGCTCGTTATTCAGCTATGATGGCAAACCGAGCACGAGGGGAAAAGAATTACGTGCTTCGCATGAACAGCTAGCCGCACACGAGACACGAGTTATGAATGGGCTGTGAATGTTTTTGATCCCGAAGAAGCAAAAAAAAACTCCCCCAGCCCGCTGAAAGCCATTTCGCGCGAGCAGGCCCATCAACAGCCGCGGCCGACGATCGACGATGGTGGTCCCCGAAAGCATCATCAACGGCGGGCTGATGACGCCGGGTTATGACGTTTATGATCCACATCCGTCCGAAGGTCCGATGTCACGACTTGCGTGACACGCCGCGCACACCTTCCTTTACGAGCGGCGTAGCGCAACGCAGACCGAGGGCGCCATTTTTAGTGTCTTTTGTGTCTCGTGAAAGGTCGTTGAGCGGAAAAGTTGGAAGGTTTCCCCTGAGGTTCCTCTCTCCCGGCACAAACGTTAAGCTTCACCGTTGCCGAGGTGCTAAAATTGTTTTATGACTGTCGTGGCGGCGGAGGCACCTAAGCACGCACTAAACCGGGTGCCTAATGCAGCGCGTACGAGCTTTAGAGCATAATGAATGGACTGTTTCACAGCTTTTCTATTTGCTGTGCGCTGATAAGGGAGGGAATGAAGACAAAAATGAATTGAGATTCGTTCAACAGCGGCAAATATTTACAGAGCAGGCAACACGCCAAGCGTCGACCAAGTTCCTTCGTCGAAACGAACCCAGAAATTAGACTAGCTAGGAGTAACATGCACTCAGTTATGAGTGATTGCAGCGCTCGACATGATTAAATGTGTCGATGGATCGTGGTGAAGATGTTAATTTACGACCCGACCTTTGTGACAATGTCGGTTGTCGAGGAGAGGCATACACAGAATGAAGATCCTCGTGTGCCATCGCGATGTCTTATCGCAGCTTGGCCGCTAATTATTTTGCATATCACGGACCACCCGGGTTTGCGGCGACACCGAATGGAGGCTGATGATAGATGTGTTTCGTTTCAGTTGCTGTTGGAACGATGGTTATTTGTTATGCCTGCGGGTACGAGATGGTCGTGGATAATATATGCGATCGTTACGTAGATAATGTCTGCTTATTAGGATGGAGATTTGTCTATGAGATGAGACTGCGAGAAGGATCTTTACAACAATTTAGATGAAGATTTGCCGCGGAGGTAAAAGCTTGATGGTGATTCTACGAAAATT
Organism: Anopheles cracens; assembly: GCA_002091845.1. Taxonomy (NCBI): domain Eukaryota; kingdom Metazoa; phylum Arthropoda; class Insecta; order Diptera; family Culicidae; genus Anopheles; species Anopheles cracens. Next base: position 148,298 of record KZ070518.1, read on the forward strand.
GAAAGAAATGTTATTGTCTTGAACACTGTGTTTTGGGCATTAAATTGGCATGAAGATTTCCAAGTAATAATAACACCTGATAGGGTTAGCAGTATGCATGTTTTATGAAATATTGAACGCAAAGAAAGCTATAGAAATGGGATTTTGGATGTTGGAACGGAATGAAGAACATTTTATTATTATATAAACTCTTAACATGCAATCTTGACAATCTGAACAAATTCAAGTTAAATTGTTTGAAATGCTCGCTCCGAAATGTCAAATGAGATGAAATGTTTCGCTCCAAATTTCAAAATAATTAATCATCGTTTTATAAATACCTGTAAATGAAATTTGCTTATGAATTTCGTGCAACTGTGAAGTAATCATGGAAATAGGAAAGAAAGAAAAGAGCCATAGCTTATTTGAAATGAATAAAAATCTTGAGTGAATTTCGGTTTTTCTGTATCTGATTAAGCTATATCTGTAACGTCCTAATTTGAAACATGTTAGGTACTGGTTAGAATTTTTAAGTTCACAAAATATACTATAGTTTTTTTAAAAGAAAACATAGCTAATATAACAATCAAGATGATTAATTTATACATGCTTAGTCATTATGCATATAAATACTATGCAAGAATATAAAAAAAAAAACAAATAAAAGAACAATTTTACTGAAAATAAATCTATTCATTAAACTGATGAATATTTTATCCAAAACATTCTTATCATTTATTTGTTTGTAAAGATATATTGCTTAATTGAAAGCATTATAGGCAAATTACCCAACTATTTAGATTCAATTCATGTTTTCATCTAATCTTTGATCTCAACATAATGATTAAGAAATGCTGCAAATCGAATTACTGCGTGAAAAGTAATCATAAAGTAATCATAAAAACATTATAGGACGTCATATGTCAAAGAGTACTTTTAAGACTATACATAAAATGTATCCCTGAAAATTAGCGCTATCAAGAGATCGCACGTTTCTAGTGAAATTCTCTCAAATTTCTGAAAATATTATCTATTGCCATTACCAATATGAACCTATTCCAAAAAATATCCTACCAATTGGCCCAACCTTTTCAAGTATTATCACGACGTTTCCAAAAAATTGTCTCATCTAAACACGTATTTGAGAATTGATATATCCGCTCGTATCAATACAACTCACGATTCGATCCTTGCGCTCATTTCTTCCTTACACCTTCCCATAAGGATTGCTGACATTTTCATTCGTACACATTTTTTGTATGATTTATGAAAATCCCACCACCAAAGAACGACAGCATTCCAGCACCCGCACCACATGGCCATGGACCCGCATCACGGCGCCCACCAGTTCGATCAGCCCAGTCCCGGCAGGGACCTCGTGAAACAGTGACGTCAACGGTGACGTCTAGATCGATCGATACGAACCATTTGACGGATTGTCTTGCGTGGAATTAATTATACCACAGCCTTTCTTATACCTGCCCATGTTTCTACCAAGTCAGAAATTCTTTCTCCGGTTGAGGTTCGGCAACATGTGCAGGATGGGCTGCATCGAAAACCATTAATCATTTTACCATGCTAGAAACAATGCATCCTTTCGCATGTGCCAGGAACTCCGGCAGCCTCGCTCATGCTCGAAAGGACT
>KZ070518.1:149931-166883 GCA_002091845.1 Anopheles cracens
CGGTGGTTTTTGGGACTAATTTCCTAAAACAAACACAGCCGTTAAGCATCCTAGCATGCGGTGGAAACGCACGACGGCATTTGTTCGACGCTTGTTCGAGAGATAGGGAACAAATTTTCCGACTGCGTGGTTTTCTTTTCCTCCTCTTTTTGCTGGCGTTGGTTCCTCATTTCCCCCGTCATAACGTGTGTCCCTTCGTCCGTGCCCTGGAGATGCCGTTCTGAATGGATTTCGGGACGTCGGAGCGCTCGCCGTAATGAGGAGCGGCTGGGTGCAGTCCTCGACCGCAGCAGGGAGCCGGCCATCATTTGTCAGTCAAACGCATCTGTCAAACAAACGGCTCGTCAGAGATGTACCCTAACAATCAACTTGTTCTATACAATTGATGCTTCCTTTTTAACATTATATTGCATTATTTTTACCTGAATGCCGATATTGATATTAATTAAAGTGGCTTTGTATACAACCACGATCCGGATTGTAAATTGTAAACAATTTCAGCTTTTATATCAACATTTATTTATTAAACTAAAGAAGTATGTAAATGATACCATTTAATTGTATCATTTGATAATGAGCATATTGTTGTAATATTTGCAAACGGTGTTAGTTAAGCATATTTATTTTTTTTATCTAGCACCCAGTTAAAGCTGATTATTTCAATGATTTATTCTTGTCATTTTAACCAATTTGAGGTCGTTTTTGAAAATTGAAGCAATTGGGATTCACTTGCATGTAAAGTTTGATGTGTACCAGATTTCGGCAGTGTGTAAAATGCAAAAAAATTTTTCAACAGTATGTTCTCGTAACCGACACACGCACAGTCCACTTGGCCGCGCACAGTTCGCGTACCAGTCGGCACAATTTACGCTTCCCCCCGCGAAATAAATCCGCGTGCGCTTTTTCACGTCCAGTCACGGAACAAATCGCTTCTCAACTGTCCTTTGCACGGCACGGCTTGCTTCGGGCAGCGGCGCGTTGCACTTTTCGGTCAGTTTCTTGCTGCTCGGCGTTCCACGGCGACCACACCATCACCATCACCACCACCACGGGGCACGAATCGGCGTCGGATGTTGTTTGGTTGGCTTTGTTTTAGCCTCAGCTCGTTTTCCCTTCCTTGCCAAACGCGCCACGAAACATGATACACCGCAGCAGCAGGTCGTGAAAAATCCGGTCTTGGGGCGCCCCCACTCGCAGCGATAAACGTGTCGGTGTTGGTTTCGTTCGCAAGCTCACGCTACACTGTGTGCGTGGAAACGAAAGGAAGCCCGGGAGGGTGAGAAAGAAAGCATACGGATAAAGTTTGTGCAAAGCGCACACACAACTCAAATGCAACCCCTAGCCGGGTGTTCACACACATACCATCACACGACGCACGCAACGAGCGTTAAGGGAGAAAAGGAAAAGAAAAGGTGGAATTGTAAAATGAAACCAACCGGTTCGCCGATTGGTTCGCTTCGGAAACGCCCTCTTTCCGTTCGGTTTTTTGTTTTACGAAAAACGTTTTCATACACACACACACACTCACACATACACTCGCGAACCAACAACCCCCTTCCAATCGATCGTGGGGATTGTCTTACCGATCGCCTGCCGCGATCGTGGCGGGTGTGTTGGAAAAGATAGAGACACTGACAAGAAGAGAACAGCGTCGGGCGATTCGATTTTTAGCAATGGCGAGATATCGAACGACGGCATCCGCGGCGCACGCGCGCACACACAACCAGGACTCTCACGACCGTTTCTGCTGCCCGGGGGTCGGTTTGGGCATATTAGCATGCGTGCTGTTGTGGGGTTTCTTTTCGAGCGGGTTGTGCGACAGAAAATGGCTGCCAACATTACTGTTCCGATGTACCCTAACAATCAACTTGTTCTATACAATTGATGCTTCCTTTTTAACATTATATTGCATTATTTTTACCTGAATGCAGTTGCAACATTTGCTGGCGGTAGATCTCGTGCGCAATGTGCTGGTGCATTCGCAGATCGATCAGATCCGTCATGGTGGCCGAAGAAGGATGCAGTTTTGCTTGTTTAGTGGAGGCTGGTTTGGTTCACCGGCTTTTTTGCAGGATTCACTGCACGGGCAGCTTAAAAAAATTGCACTTTTGGGTTATTTTTCTAATCTCACAGCACTGATGCACTCAACTCAACAGCAAATTTGTATGATTGGGCTGCAGAAAAAGCCTTTTATCAATTTTCTTCCTTTTTTCACACTTTGCTCCCTTTATTTTGCTCTCTCATTAGCAGATACGTTCACTTGCACACAACCGGGACACTAGTTTAATTTTTTAAAGTAAATTTTTCAACAGTATGTTCTCGTAACCGACACACGCACAGTCCACTTGGCCGCGCACAGTTCGCGTACCAGTCGGCACAAATTTGAAAATTGAAGCAATTGGGATTCACTTGCATGTAAAGTTTGATGTGTACCAGATTTCGGCAGTGTGTAAAATGCAAAACAAACTAACTTAAATATTTTAAACTATATCTAAAAAGCAACGAAAACATGATTAAACATTCGATTCTTTCAAAAATTTACACCTTTTCTTTTATTATTTGATTATTTTTTATTTAACAACATCGTACTTGATATTTTGCATGACAAACAAACCTCTTCAACATTTCGTATCAAAGTATTTATTTTGTATTGTATATTTTGGTGAGATTAAATTAATATTTGCACCATAATAATAACATGATAATAACATATTCTTACCATATTTGATGATGAAGTGCAGTACTTTAGAACTAATTTAATACATTTATTTTAATCGAATCATTTTTTTTCGATTTTTTTATGATAAGTTGACTTTAGTTTTGATAATTTCGAATAACTTTAGTAGCTTAAACTAAATGTTAGTGAGCCAAACCATAGTATTTCATTTGAGACTATTTAACGATTTACAAAGGATATTTTTTTCTTACAACGATTCTTTGTTTTTATTTAAATTTGATTTCAATGTACAATACTAAAGCAGTAAACCCATCAACAATCAAGCACAACCTGTTCCGTTAGCAACTACAGCACTGATTTGGTGGCACCATCTTTTGACGAGTAAATTTAGTAAAGCACAAACAAACGCGTAAATATTGTTTTGCGTATTGCGTATTGTGTATTGTTATTGCGAACTCATTTAAAAAGGCTTCCCGTTATAACACAGAAGCGTATAGTAAAAATTTTCATAACGCAATAAGAGTTGAAAGACGATTGCTTCAAATGTATGTCGAAGTGCTTACGTTCACAACATTTTAAGCTAAGATTGAAATTAATCCTACCATTTATTGTGAGAGTATCAGTCGATAGTATTCGTGTTCGCATTTGGCACTCTGTTCCATTAGTAATCATATTCAGTTTCAATCAAAGCGTGCAATCCCATCAACGTGGTGTAAAAATACATTAAAATGTTTGTAAGCAGAAGAGCCACGATTCGATGCCTCCGCGAACGATCGGAACCCGAGCTCGTCCGCAAACACGCAGATTTGCACGACACATTAGGTTCGCTCGGCTTGATTTATCTTAGACACGATCGGTGATTTATGACCTACGTTATTGCTTTTTAATTAAATCCGTACGTGTCCGTCCTCGGTGTACCACCGCACGCCGTCCCATTAGGTTAGATTTCGTACCAATTTCTAACGACTCGCGCGCGTAGAAGTTGTTCCAGCAAATTTGACTCCAATTGCACACAATTAGTCACCGTGCCGGGAGCGTGGAGGATTTCAGCGGGCGGAAAATTAGCTTTCCCGCCGCCGCGATGTGCGGTCGCTTGCGCAAGCTAAAAGGACCATCCCGGGTCGATCCTAGAACGGCGCGATGGGGATTGGTCCGCTCGAGTAGCTCGAGTGTCGCGGTTTGGATTACAAAATTAGACACCATTAGGCGAATGCGGTCGCGTTTCATCAACTTTTTCCCTCCGTGAGATGGCCCGGCAGGCCCGGCCAGTCCCGGCCGCCTCCGATTCAACCCCTCCGAGCACAAGCGCCGACCCCCACGAGTCAATTTTCCGTTTTTCCGCTTCGAAGATTCCGATTCCGCTACGCCAAATCCGTACCCCCCTCGCCAACGGACGACGATGACGATCGCGTCGTCGCGCCGCGTTTGAGATTTAAAAGCTAATTTTACTTATCAACACATTCGGCGTCGTTAGTTACGAGCGTTCGCTTTCACAGTTCCGCTCGGCGCACACGCGCCATCCCCAGCCCGAAAATGCAGCACGCGAGCGCACTCGAGCGCACTCCTCCTCGAAGGCGGCGACGCCGTCGAACGATGTGGCGCGTCAAACGTGAAACGATCTCCCCCTAGCGCCCCGTACGCACACACACACTCACACTCGAGGCAGCGAAGTCACCGGACCGAAACTAGGTGGCAGGTTGTCTCGTCCCATCAGGAGGGTCGCCCGGTGTGAGTGTTACAAAAATAACACTCGAATTTCGTACACGCAATGGTACCGCCCGTGTCCGGCAAGGAATACCGTCCTCGGACCCCCTTTTCGGACGGACGAAGCATTAGGGTTTAGGTTTATCTAGTTTATTATCGAGCCGCGAGTAGCAGCCGCGGGGGCATGTAAGAACACGCGCCACAATGTTGTTCGGCGATAGTAAAGCCGCTCGTAAAGTTATAAATCATTAATGGGTTAAGTAGAATTGGTCCACTTGTTGCTGACACTAGGGTTGCTGTGATTGCTTTGCTTAATTGAACGTTTAGATGCGGTTGCTGATTTATTATGTTAGATACATGAAGACTAGATTACACATCAAATACAGTTTTTGTAAATGTATCAACATTTAAAAAAACGGCCGTTCGAACTCAGTAGGCCAATAAACAAACACTGCCACAATTCCAGCTGCCGAATTTCGGCCCCAGCTCCAAATCTACGACGCCCATCTTCAGTTTTTTTTTCTGTTGGCTACCATTTCTTGCGACGCCCTGGCGTTCGATGATTAATTTATCTTCGAACGAAAATCTACACCACTGCGACCGAAGGCGGACAGAAGTAGGACCCATAAATTGTCTTTCACTTCGGTTGCGCAAAAGCTTTGAAACCTGCGTTCTCCAAATGACTCCACTTTTGAGTCTCCGAGAACGTGCGATCGAGAATGAACCACGGCACTTGACGGCGTGGGCAAATTGTGGGTGATCTTTGGAAAGAGGAACGCACCCGACGACCACTTCACTGTCGCGGGACACCATCGACCAGCGGGGCTTTGATCTTCGATCTTCTCGTGAAAGGCTTTCACCGAGCTGCGTGAGGCAGCCGTACGCCACGAGATTCCTTTGAGGTTCACGCGGCACACTCGAGAGTGCGCTCCTGGGTGAGGTTAGTTCTAGAACCCGCAGCCTAGACACTCTCGAGAGTGCAGCCGTTCGGGCATGCGTCTAATTCTAATCATTACACATGTACATAACCTAAGTACGTACCCACTTGTATGAAGCAATTTGTGCGACCGATTAGTAGCGGTTTCCGCATCGTAAAATCTCTGCGCAACCCGTGTTTCAAAAGCCTCCGGAGAAAGTAATCGAAAAATGTCCCAAGTGCTTCCCATCTCTGGAGCATGCATTAATGCTCACTGAAGAAGCTTCTTTCTGTTTTATCGTGCCGATAATGAGATCGTTAGTGTGCTGGCGAGCAGGTGGTCTTTGCGGCAGATGCGACCATCAAGGGCTGAAGGGCTGCTCCAGCTGCTGCTGCGGAAAGGCTTGCGACAACAAATTTTATGCGTTTAGACGACAGTCCGCAGTCAAGTATCGGTTTCATTTCATAATCTAGGACCAATGGCGGGCGTGTGTCACAACCGTCAATCCCTCCCAGGGCTGCCTTATTTATTACGCAATTTCCCTCCGATTATCTGGTCGTACGATTTTGTGTTCGCTGCTTCGGGCCATTTTTACGAGCTACTTCCATTTTGGGCCAGAGCGGATTTCGACATTAGGTTCCGGTTTTTTGGCTTTTTCGTGCGGCAGATAATTGATTATTTCGTTCGTGGGTTTTTTTTTCGCGTGACGTTGCTCCTCGTCGCGCCCTGCTACTACCCCCGATGATCGGGTGATAAAACTTGTGTAGGCAGGGTTTTTTTTTCGCGTGACGTTGCTCCTCGTCGCGCCCTGCTACTACCCCCGATGATCGGGTGATAAAACTTGTGTAGGCCGCCATCTTTATCCACGGCACGGGGTTTTGTGATGTGTTTTCATTTCGCTCCCTTTCCTCGTCCATCGGTTCCGTTGACACTTTTATTGAGCTGAAGCGCAGGTTTGGATGTGGAGGGATTAGTTCGGTTTGTCTCCTTCGGCACAATTATATGATCGGGCAAGCTAGCGCGACGAACCGTCGTTAGATTGCGTTGTGAAAAAAGGCGCTTCGAAGACGATTTACAACGATCGCGATAAGAAGCCGCCTGGTGGGGTTTCTCTAGGGGGTAGAGTGCGGCAATGGAGAAGTGGGACAGGTGCTATTGCCTATTATGGAACGGAACGACCGTGCCGTGTCGCCGAGCCGAGCGGGGTGCTGTGCAGTAGATCATTTTGAAGCTGGCCTTTTTTGTGTGTTTGTTTGGCCGAGTGGATCATTTATATGATCATGTTGTCATCTATCGACGCAGACCGAGCGGGTGCGGGTAGCACGACACGTTGTTCAACAGCTCGGTGCTACTGCAGGCGATGGTGGTGATCGTTTTCACGTGCTTTAATCAGTGTTGTGCAGTGGAAGGTGATGACATTTTGCTCACCGAGCTGTTGACAGCATAGTATGGTGCCAGGTTGTGTCGGGCAAGGTGATGAATGTGATGCTAATAGGTTATGGTTTAAGACACTTCCTAAACGATATCGATACAGCATTTTTGACTAATATTTGGAATGACTTACTCTAAATTGTCTTGAACCTAGAGTATTTCACATAACTGTATCCATTTTGATCATTACATTAAAGCATTATAGAAAACGACATATTTGGAATGTACTTAAAGTTAAAAAAGAGATTTGATCTTGCCAAAAAGAATAAATGTGTAACGAGTAGGACGTTTTGGTTGGAGGTTGTAGTACTTAAAGTTAAAAAAGAGATTTGATCTTGCCAAAAAGAATAAATGTGTAACGAGTAGGACGTTTTGGTTGGAGGTTGTATAATGTATAAAAACTCCTTCGATGTAGTATTCTGGCATGTTTCAAGTTGCTTTCTTTATGAAATAAATAGTTCTAAATAATTGAACTTTCTCCTAAACAAAAATGATCAAATGAAGCCTTCTTAAATTCAACATGTGTTGAAAAGTCAATCAAAAGCATCAAAGTAAGATACAAAGTACTTGACGACTTGGCTACCTAGAGGGTTTACAAATGAGATGTTGAAATCACTGGTTTTGTTACGAACGATGGAATTGAAATATTTGATAGGGGATTACTTATCAGCGTTAGGAATGTAAACGTTGTAAGCGTTCCATCTTGAAACCAAAAAATTCTTACGAATTCAACTAACTTAACCATGATATAGCTATGCTGACAATCAGTCTGCATTTATGGTAAGCATAAGAGAATCGTCTGATGCTCGTAAGGATGCGTTATCGGTAGCACAGAACTAGACAGTACTTCTTATTCGGAATCCAACGGTTCCATCACAGACAGTTCCATCATGTAGCAACGTATATTCCAATTGTTGTTTGTATAAAAACCGTCATGTTGTAATTATATAATCGATGCCGCTCTTCACGATCGCAATTCTATTAAAAATAAAAACAACCCTTCAGCTTTTTATACTCCTTAATTGAATCCTACATATAATCCCTAAAACTAATATTGTACTCATGTATAGCCTGTCCAATCAAGGCACTGTAAAATATTTAAATACATTGCCATTACTCAAGCACATTGTATCATTAAAAAATCATTTTATTTGACAAAAATAAGGAATTACAAGAAATATAAGGAAATATAAGGAATGTAATAACACTGCTTAGACTTTCGATAGAAATGACAAGTTTCTTGGGAGCTGATTACGATAGAAAATTTCGCTTAGGCTTAAACAGCTTAGAGTGAGCCTTTGAGATACATTCGGGATTAAATGGTTTGGAGTTAACATATTTGAAAATTCATGCTAACCTAGGTATGATAAATAGTAACCCAGGTTTCACCATGTTTTACTAACATTCTTGAAGCACGCACTGGCATATCCTTATTATATACTTATTTCCAGAAATACATTGCAATTTTTTCAATAGTACAGTACGGTTAACATTGATGCAACATTGAAATTTTATTTAAATTGAAATGTGTCAACAGACGCAAATCTGCATTTCCTCACTGTACGATAAAGTTCGGCATCAAATATAAACCATTCGAAACAGCTCGTTCTGGTGCTTTACTTTACACGAAGACGAACGGATGGAACAACTGTTCTTTTTACGATCGACTTAATTTCGAACCGCAATGAGCCGTGTCGAAACATTGCCAAGAGAGCGGAGTCTTGGTGGCGCTTATTTTGCGCCCATTTTTTGCCTCCCATTTACTACCGATGAGCCATTCCAGACGGCTCAAGTGTTTCAGTGTCTTACTGTTTCGTTGCTGTGGTTGTGTTTTTTGTTTGTTTTCGGTTACGGCCCTTTCCAGTAATAAAAAAAAACTGCACACGAATGCCCCAAATGCTCCAAATGCTGTGGAAGCATATTTCGCTTTCATTAGCTTCGGGCAGCACGGGCTTCGTTCTCGCCCGGGACCGTATTATCCAGTTAGTGCGGGATCGCTTTACACAGACGCACTGCCAAATGCACCGGAACGGAACGAGCGGTGGCCAAGCGACGACGCGTTTAAAATGCAATCATTTAGGCGCCACCAAGCGCCGTAATAAATTTACTTTCCGGTCCGAAAAACCACATCGCAGTAGGCAGCAGCGCGAGCAGAAAGCGAAAGAAAGAGAAAGACAGAGAGAGCAAAAAAAGACAGCGCAAGGGACGTGAGCCAATTTGAGCGAAGGCTCAGAACAAATACGCAAACAAGCAAAAAAACGAAAGGAAGGACCGTATCGACAGCCTTTCCATGGTTGTCTGTGCGGAGGGAACGTAAAGGGCGTCCGGGGACTGTCTCGTGACCGTGGCTGCGTACCAACCCACCCGAAGGATTTGCCGCTGCCCGTTAGCACCAGACAACGGGTATGTACGAATTTGGTTCACACGACTCAAGTCTGGAGAACATCTCGAGACTACAGTTTGGTCGTTGTTCGGATAGATTTTACGACCATTTATGATTTTATTATTAACAGAGAAACAGTCCAACTAATTTGCTCGCGAATGTCACTCGAATGTCGCACGGAACGTACGAGGAAACGTTTTCACTTTGCGGACCATGTTCGGAAAGGATTAAATCAGGACGACACCATCCCTAACTGGGGTCGAGTCGGGGGCAGGATCCCGACAAGAGTGAAGGAACGATTTTTACGCTGATATATGCCGTACCGGTCCTCCGCGCCAGCCCATGCCACCACCCAGACGGAATCCTGCAACACCGGCACCGGCGACGGACGACTCCGAAAGGGGACGAACCCGTCTGGAAGCCCATGCCACCACCCAGACGGAATCCTGCAACACCGGCACCGGCGACGGACGACTCCGAAAGGGGACGAACCCGTCTGGAGGGGAAAATCACTCCCAAAACGAAGGACCGAAGACAGCGGGGACCTTTCAACAACTTTATGAGCCTTATCTGATCGGTATCAGCACGCATCAACCTGTTTTGTCGCTCGTCGCAAGCTGCTACGAACGCCGGGCAAGAAGCGTAACCGGCAAGGACAAACAGCAAGTGCCGCTTCCGATGTGCCGGTCCCGTGTGCGATTCAATCGATTTAATCCGTCGTGGTCGCCAGTCGCCGGTTGCCGGGATGCGGCATGGTGCGGCGATTATGGCGATTTACATTTCCCGTGGTTTTCTTCTTGCTTGGACCCCTGTTGGACCTCGCTTTCACGGAGCAACCTTGATCCTTGCCAATCGATCGATCGATCGATCGATGATCGCTCATGACGCTGATCGATTGGAAGTGAAATACACTCCAGAGCATCCAGAGGGAGCAAAAAAACAACACGGCGCACACATCCATCCAAATTGATTTATTCTCAGCCGCGAATCGGAAGACATGATCACCGCGCAAAGAATTCCGTGTTTTTCTTCTCTTCGTCCGTTAGGCGTATCTTCTTCTCCCCGAAGGCGCGGAAGAACGATTTCGGTTTTCGGGGACTTGTTGACAGTTTGTTACCAGAGATTAGAGCGGACATTGCAACAGCCGCAGAGCGCAAAAAGCGTACCGACATGCGCCAAACGATCGCCCAGCGTGGGATATCGATTCCGACACAGATCTCATGCTGCGCCCGGTGATGCAACGATGTCACCGAAACGAAAAGTGCACCGACAAGGGCCGTCCGACGTGTCGCCGGAACCATGTCCTCACGTCCTTGTCGGCGGAGTCTGTGTCCCTTTCATCTGCGGGACATCGGTTCCATGGCGCTGTGATGCGGGCTCCGTTCTAGGTGCGCTCTCCAGTGCGCAGGTACCGGTCGCATGGGGATTCTGGACAAGCGATTTTCCCATCCCGAACGGCGGTGACGGTGACCGCAGCATGAGCCGCCTGATTTATGGCGGCGAGAAGCGTCTGTTTTCGGTAAATCTTCACTCCTACGCGCGCTGTGCCGCATTTCCCGGGCAGGGCGTGCCGCACGGACATAAATAAGGTGTAATAAAGTTATTGCGCGGGTGCAGCCGTACGGGAAGCGGCAGCCGGCTGTGGATGCGGCGTACGGATTACGCGGTACGTGAGAAAGGCGAACGGTTTTGGTACAAATTGTACAAATATTTTTCAGCGACACGGAAGGAGGAGTCGCTGATGTCTGTTGAGACGTTGTGAAAATGAGACATTAAACGCCTCCGGTTCCCGTTCCTGGAATTACTACTACGAATAGTTTGCGATCCTAGTAGGCGTGTAATGTCTGCATCGTGCTCAAGTCGTATCGGAAGGAAAGGATCAGTGATCTCACGCTGCGTAATAGTGTCTCGAGGGTGCTAGAAGAATGCGCTTCGTTAGGTTTGGGAGATCCACTTTTTATGAAACAGTAATGAACAATATTCTTCTATTCAGAATTAAAACAGGATTAAATTCATGTGAAGTCTTTAATCGGTTACTTTAACAGCTCGTATTCCGCATTGTTGTCTTGTCCATCCAGATTATTATTAAGATTTTACAGAATTTGTATAAGTATCTAACAAACACTTTAATGATTCTTCTTTCTCGTGGTGGAGCCGACCAGTGTAATATCCAAAATCCATAGCATGCGTTCATAGCATATGTAAATGAATCGTACCAATTATGTCAAGGAGAACTCTTTCTTTTTTATCTGCAACGAGTTACGCGGTCATGGCTGTCATATTACGCTGTCTTTGCTAAATGTATGCCACTTCAACCGAATAATCAGTCCTCTCTAACATACTGTCCAGTTGGAGTTTACAGGTACAGGTCTTCTTACGGCACCACTACTAAACACATCGCAACAAAGACAGAGACAACCGATCGCAAATTAATTCTGTAGGTTGTTCTTGCTCAAAGATGCAGACCAAATTTTTATGTTAATCAAATATACTTTTGTAAATTAATTGAGAATGACAAATTTGTCTGCAGTAAGCAGCCTCGTTTCCCATTTTGTCTTGAAACTAAATCACATAATACCATGAGTTTTTGGACATTTGATCCAGAGATGTAGAGTCTGAACTGGGGTTGTTTGCTTTAGTAATTATTATACATTTTACCCTATTTAGAAAGTAATCAATAAGATCTTTCTTCTATGTATAAAAATTGCCATAAGCTTAAATTTAACAGCAAAATATCATTCTACCTACAGCCAAGAATTGGGTATTTCAAAAAAGCCTAAAAAAGCCTGACCAACCTTTCCAAAAGCTGAAGGTGTTACAAAGAAGATGTACTTTGCTTTTCACTTAAAAATCGTATTCAAAAGTAAGTTTTATTTAAAATTAAGTATTAGGCATAGGGAAACATGGTGGCCTTGAACCAATTTGTTAGAAGCAACTGTGCGCTAAGCAATTATTGTTTTCATAGGTGCAGCAGCGATCATCTGACACAATTCTCACAACTGTTTATGAAAAACGTTCTCGTCCAAAACAGATACAATTATTTACATTATCCTTTCCCCATAAGCTTCGTTTTCTAGGTCAAATAAATACGAATGGTGTACAGTGGCAGCACTTTGTCCACATCTCCAATTGTCAATGCATACTTCTAAATTGCTCTTCATGTTTACAACCTAGGATAGCGTGACGACTTGAAATCCTTTCCAACCCAGCCACATCGACACTGGTCTCGCCAGGGGGGGAAAACAAGCTGATAATTCAATAAACACTAAACCACTGGCAGAGCCCAACTGTAGCCGGCTGTTCTACGGCGACTGGCCCGTGGACCACACGCGCGTGCCCCAGGCGCATACTGTACCGCGTCCACAGGCGGACGATTTTTTAAAGTCAATAAACAGCCAATGGATCATTATTTTCTTCGCAACCGGCCAAGTGCGCAAAGCGCTTCAAATTTATTACTCACTGCAGTTCGGTTGATTGCAACCATATGCTTGCGAACGCAGCACGTTCGTTCGCATCCATGCGCGAAGCCCATCCCGTCGCCCATGTGGCTGAAATCATAAACAGCTCCGCGATGTGCGAGTTCCCATCACGCGCTGCCGTCTATCGGGGCCCGGACGGACTTCCGATTGGGTTCGGATGCAGCGACGGAAGGCAGGGAGAGAGAGAGAGAGAAGTGAACCCGACTGCGCCAGCATGGAAGGGAGCAGGATTAATTTCTAAAGTACGGTACCGCCAGATCTCGAGATGCAGGGAGTCAACCCGTTCGATCTCATATTTCAAGATTAATCATATCCCAAACGCGCCCGGGTGGCGACGGTCTCGATGGAGGGTTACTTTCTTCCTGCCTGTGCACACTGGCGTCAATGGCGCCGCTTGTCAAGGCTGCCGCAGGATGCGTCGGAGGTTTCGCAAACCGGCGCTGTTCGCTTCTGCCCTCTACGTCCGACAGAGGGCCGGACGAGAAAAAAAGAGCGAGCGAGAGCATGAAACGTACCAGCGGATCGGTAACATTCCGCGAATGCTCGACTAAATGCTCATAGTAATTAATCCTTTCGTCGGGTTTCGTTTCTGAGGAATGTTATACCACCATCCGTGTTTGTCGTTGTGTTCTTGAGCGATGCACAGTGCAGCTTCTGGAAGTAAAGAGTGTTAACGTATCTACTTCCAGTTGTTTCTTTCTTATGATGAGAAATTTTCGTTCAGTATGAGAATGAACGTGTGATCACTAAAGAGGTACTACGAAATTTTCACGAGTCATCTAATCTAAAATCATTATTATTGATAAATTGGGCTACGTATAGGTTTATAACGGTAAAAAAAAATCTCTACATAAACTAGCACAATTTGTCTATGATGTCAGTTTTGTTTAAATTGTGGTTCTTCAAACAATGGCGGATTGTTTTGAATTTTAGGTAATCATTAAACAACCGAAAATAAATGATTATGTTCCAAGAAATTGAAAAGAAAATAGATAAATCAACTGTTGTTTATTCAAAACAAAAACGAATCTCCAAACAACCCAACACGCCTTGGCATGTAATAAAAAGTCTGAACTCGTAACGCATCCAGAACACAACGCAATGCAAATACAACTAAATATTGATAATTTAATTCAGTAATTGGATGATAAATCCAAGTGAATTTAACTGTAAGAGTTGTATGATCTTTTGCTCAAGCGCAAGGTCTCAAATACCACAGGTGCTGGTTTCGAATCTCAATTAAACCGTCCCACAGGACTGACGCAGGACTACCTATCCACAAAGTCAATGAAACCCATAAATTACTAGAACTGTTTGATTTGAAGTTGTTGAGTCAAGTATTTGAAGTTACTTGGGTGACTTGAATACCCGAATGCTTCTATTTTGTTTTCATTTTTTAAAAGTCTATTTGGTTTTTGGTGTTGACTTTTCATTTTCATAGTTGGCTCATAATAGTTCATAGTTTATTTTGATAGTTGGCTTTTCATAGCTCTTAAATAGCTCTCTGTACTGAACAATGTAGTGGTTTCTGCCCTAGGTACCTACTCCACATAAGAAGATAAATACTCATTACAATATCACCGGACGGCCCAATCTAATAGGGAGCAGTGCATACGAGTTTTCGTATTTAGTCTTTACCTCCAAATTTTCCAAATCTTTGTTTTCTTAAATCTCTGCCTCAATTTTTTCCTTCCCATTAAACCGATGGCGCATGACTTTCGCTGGTTTGTTGTTTCTCCAACGAAAATTGAGTTTTTTTTAAATCGCTTTTTATACAAAATGTGAAATATTTTACTAAGACTAAAAGTCAGGGTCAGTGTTCGGATTTAAAACAAAAATATAAACTTACTTGCATAGCCTTTGAATTAGAGTATGAAATACTATTGAAGTCACAAAGCCAAACAGTTTCTTAGAGCAAACATAGAGCTCTTTCGTCAACGAGTTCTCTACATTCAACATGAGACAAGTATGCGTTAAAATCTACCGATTCCAGTACAATCTCGGACAATCTAGGAAAACTCCTCCAACACTTAAAACTAAATTTGCATGCAGCACCATCAAGTCGTTTCCAAAATAAGGTCCAATAACAAAGGGGGCCTAAATGCGTGCGGTAAGGATCGTAATCAGGAACGAATTCCATGTGCTGCTCATGTTCTGATGTCAGCGTGCGTATTCAGGGTGGCATTCCGTACAGAATGCGAGCCCAAAACGGGGGAGACGGACAAGGAAAACTTGCCCTACACCAACAACAACAACAACAGCGATCGAAAAAAAAGAACACACCAGAAACAAGTGCATCGAATGCACCCGACCGGATTCCGGTCACCACGGAACGGACCCAATTTGCATGCACAACAGTATCTTGTTACACTCGACGAAAACGGAGTGAAGAAAACACAGAACCATCGAAGGAATTAGACGTTCTGGCAGGGAGCCGGAATGGGGAGACGTGCTGCAGTGGTGGGCGAGAAATAAAATCAACCGAAAAAGTGCATTCGGCGGCTTCGGCGCACTACAAAGCCTTGGCTCAACAGCAACCAGGAGCAGCGGCGAAAAGGTTGCGAAGGCAGCAATCTTTTTCATGTTGCGAAACCGGCGCCTTTTAGTAAATGATACCACGACAATGCCGTCGCCTGAAAGGACTTCAAAATGTGTTGGGTAAGGCAACAACACAAAAAAAACAGACGATGCAATGTGGCGCTTGCGGAAATATCTTTTCCGTCGGGTGGCATGTGTGTGTGTGCGCTTGTAGGGGAGAAAGAAGCTGTCGCTCTTAATTTAACCGCTGCGGTATGTGGACCCGAGCCACCGCTTATACCGTTGAATAGCTTTTAATGTCACTCGATGGGCGATGAAAATGAGACATTTATGACGAGTGCGATGCGTCTCGAAAAAGTGGTGCATTAACGTTTGTTGAAAAGCAATCAATTGATTAATGACTCCTCATTAATTTACAGTTTAGATGGTTTTGGTAAGTTTGTTTTCAAAGCGTATCAATAATTTTCTGAAGCTTCACTATGATTTTGGACTACAAAAGATAATGTTCCAAAAACTGATAACCGATCCAGATAAGGTTTCATCTGGAACTGGTTCAATACGTTTTTCCACGTAATGACTTGAATGAGAAATTTACTCTCTTTTTACCAAACGGAGACTCCATACATAGTCTCCTCCTTGTTAGGAGAAGACATCCTAGATCGAATTTGGAGACTGGAACCTCTTAACAGTTAAAATATATATCAGTATCTCCTCCAGTAAGTAGTTTAGTTTTCACGCTATGAACTGTCAAAGTAAGGCTACTTCCGGTGTTACTTTCTTAAGTTTATTGCTTTAAAGAAATCGCCTTAAATAGTAACATTTATTTATTACATCAGACATGTTTTTGCAACTACTTTTATGCCGGATTGACCTACTTTTATCCCGGATCGGTTTTTTAGAATATTTATTTTATATCAAATACTGAAATATTTCAGGAAGAAAAAGTCTAATTTCCGATTTACTCGTCTATAAAACGACATTTAGAACAAAACGATCATTATTTTTAGATCGTTTCCCGGATAGTTGGAAGAAGCACAAACTTATCAATCCCAACTGAACAGTCAGTGTAGAGCTCCTAATGATGAAGTACAATAACCGTCCCGCTAAGCTGTCAATATTACTGTTTGTTGACGGATTCCCCAAACAAGTACGCTCCACCACCTCTGCGAACAGCTCGCCCGGCTACTGCTACGGAAATGTCCAGCTCACCAAGGACATATCACGGCGACAACCACTCCAAACGGAAGAGCATTCCGTAAGCGGCACGCTACGCCCATCTTCAGCGCGTGTCCACCGTGCGTCAAAGTTTATCTCTCCACTTGGTGGCCACCACAAGCCCACAGCACTCGAACGCGGGTCAATCTCATCGCGCGTCTCGTCCCAAGTCGAAAAGACGTCGACGAAAAGACCACCACCGGTGAAGGCCACCACCGTGGCACGATCCGGAAATGTAATTAATTTTGATAGGCTCTTAACGGTGGCTCCGTCGGTGTGGTGAGTCGGATTGTTGTTGTTGTCTCCGCTCGGTCCCCTGCGCTTCTAAGGGCGCACTTTCGGGGGAAATAAAGCTTCATCAAACTACAGTAATTTCTTAACACATTTTGGCCCCCGAGGGCTTCATCGCCGCTGCTGCCGTCTCCGGGGCGCGCTGGAAGAGAGGCTGGCTCCACGTGAAGGAAATGTGACAAAAACTCTTTCGGCAGTCGATCGTGCTGGCGAGAGTTGTCTACAGTGGTTGATAAAAGCAACGTCTCATTTTTGAAAGGTTGCTGGGTGCAACGGTTTAGAGTGTTTGATTGAAGAGATAATTCTAAAAAAGCTAG
>KZ070529.1:16105-26439 GCA_002091845.1 Anopheles cracens
CGTTTGGCTGCCGGCTGATTACCGCCGGGGGGATATTCATGAAAATTATGTAATAAGGAAACACTCGATCCGGAGCCATCCGCTTCCGTCCGGTGCCGGGCTCTCCTGGGAGGCGCAGAGTAGACGGCGCACAACGCAATTACTTAATCGGTTTGTTTGAGCAAATAGCGGTTGTGGTCTCAAACATGCGGTCCAGCCGAATCGTCAACGTTTTCCAATAAATGCAGCCTAATTGTTGGTAACTGCGTGCATTACATGCGATCCGTTTGGTTACGCGACAGTTTCAGGATCGGTTGCATCGGTGCACGAAAACCGATAGAGATGGCAGGAGTGTCAACGTGAGCTATCATCCGATAAGAACATTGTCTACATTGTTCCCATCCCGTCACTCGGCGTTGATCGTTCAGCTTGTTTAACATTCATTGCCTTTGATCGTGTACCGGCACTTGCTATGCATGAGTGTTGTCAAATCAAAGGCCCTGGCTCACGTACAGGATGCACTCATCTAAGATGCAATAGCAAGCAAGGAAGTGTAATGCAAACGTTACCTAAAACTCGTCTCATCAGAGCGGGTTGGAGTTTCCATCATGTTGCTTTTTCAATTTTGCGAATCATTGATTCGGAAGACAAGCTTCCCATGCCGGTGAGCTCTTTGATCAACGAAAAAAGTCTGCTCAACAATCGGCGAGGAGTAAATTTCAACAAAACGTTAATGTAAAGTTTGCCGAACTGTGCTGTGTCATGTTTGGAGCTGATTTTTTTTTCTCGTGCGGCAGGCTACAGTTCGATGTAGCCTGTTTGCTCTGCCTGTAAGGCGGCCTTCATAGCACATCTGGCAAGTGCAAGATGCTCGAGCCGAAATCAATATCATGCCAATGTATAAGTAATGAAGTTTTACTGCTGGCAGCGTTTACTCTCACGTTAGCGCTGTAGTGCAGTCAAGTGGTCGAGAATGCAGTGCTGCTTGTTGTTGTCACGTTGTTTGAGCTTCCGGTTCAGTTGCTCCAATAAAGCACTAAACTCGGGTTTCTTTCTTGACGTCGTACGACTAGGCGTAAAGGTGATATTACGATATATAAAAAACGGTTTCAGAAAGATAGGAAGGAATTTGTCTATGATAACTACAAAGATTTCAAACGTAAAACAAAATTATCAACGTAAAACACATTTTTACCAGTTTTACAATAAGCTTAATTTTTCCTTGCATCAGCTCACTTACTGCCATCAGGATCGACTGTGACCCTACCACTCACCGTCTCTTGTGGGAAGTTTGGAAATGTTACACCTTAAACGTCCGTTAGAATTGCATTTGCGCTAATTTTAGCATCCATGAAAGCATCACATCACAAAGCATCACACGCTGCGTTGAATAGATGACATTGAATCTTCCACCGGGATAAGTGTTTGGCTAGAGGAGGATCTATTCTTGTCACTGAATACTACAACATTGATGAATTGAACTTGTTTAAAAGATGAACTCAAACCCCGAAAGATAAAACAAATAAAAAAATGTTAAATGGTCTCGACATCGCATGATGGTTGCCGTAAGATGGGACATCATTGTTAAACTACGCAAGTAGTTAAGGTACGTCAAAGTTAGAGATCAAGTGTTTAGCAACGAACAAGCATTCTGAATTAGCCCATTAGCTGTCCAGCTGAGGCAGCTGGTCTTGTAATCGAGTCGTATTACCATGGTGTACCAATGTTATTAGCAAAAACAACGGATTTCTAGCACTCTACTAACGAACAACGTAATTATACATAGCCTCAAAACAGAAACGGGTTTGAAATTTGTGCGACTGTTCAAAATTACGCCTAATGCGCGTTAAAATACTGTTCAGACTAATTTCAATAAAATAATCACACATTTCTTGCTTTCATATACCGGAGTCTAACAAAGTAATTGTTTATGGCAGTCGTATGGTTATGTGCTCAACGAGTGCTTACATATAACTGTTTGTGGGTTCGAATATGAACTGAACTGAATATGAACTGCCTCGTAAACCAAACTGATCATTCAACTGATCAAGTCATAGCAATCCATAAAGACCTACTTGAGGTTGTTGTGTCTATGAAGCTGAAGATGATGGTAGTTGAACTCATACAGGCGCCAATGAACAACTGCAAAATGAATCTAAATGACTAATAAAACTACTCTAAGGCCACGATGTAAATGGATATGAAAAAATGTATTGGGAATAAAACATTCAAAACCCAGCACCATCCAAATTTAGCATGCCTGCAACGAAGGAACTACCATCGCCGTATTAAATCGATAAAGGCATCAGCGCAAATGCATTTGCATACTGTCACCGCAAGAAGGTCCTTGCCCTTCGCTGCACGAACATCTTATCATTTCGCTTACAACTCTTCTCTCCACTCATGGCGCTCCTAGATGTGAGAATAAATATCTGTCTAATGAACACCTGCACAGAGGGGAGGGTGAGAATAATTTAATTAAAAATATAATATTCTCATTTATTTCATTTCCATGCCGCCCCGAACGCGCGTCCCTCCTTACGCGCAGCATGCTTTACTGTCATTACGTTGGGTTCTGGTGCGAGTTCTCGGTCCTGTGCGCGTTAACTTTCAAGAAATTCCACCCTTAAGACGATAGCAAAAGCTCTGGTGCGAGATCCTGCCAGATGTTACCCGTGATGACGGTATCGGTTCGGGCAATGGAGCACTCGCTCCATTTCGTGATCTTCTCCAGAGCGTGGCCCTGTCACCCCACCCGGCAGATGGAGTGCACTCTATCTCGTCGCAATCGACATTGAGTAATGTCACACTTTTGCACTTTTCGTGCTCATGTCCGCGTACCATTTGCAGTTGGCAAAGTTTGCCCCACGTTCGTGATGTGCCAGCTTCTTTTTTTTGTTCACCTCGGAAGCTTTTTTTTGCCCCTTCGCGCGTCTGTTATCAATTGTCGTCTTCCTAAATCTTGTCTTTCCCATTAGCTTTTGTGACACGATAAAATTACGCCAACGTACCTGCGATGTTCGCGTTCGCCTCGCTCGCTATCGGGACGAAGAATTGGGAGTTTTTAGACCGTGCCTGCCAGAGGGGCTACAAATGACTGACACAGCAAAGGCGCAGATGGATTACGTGCTAAGTAGCGTCTCGTACATCAACGGACCGTGCGGAGGTACATCATTTATAAGTGCTAGAGCAACCGACAGTGCACTGTAAGTTGTTGCGGAAAATTAATGATAGTACAAAGCACTTCCTTAACGGGCCCAGAGCTACCCATACTATGCATTTAGACGTTATGCACACTGACTTAGGTTCTGGCTATGTGATGCTGCATATTTTGAATTTCTTTACCAATGCCCATTGATTGCTGCGAAAATATGTATTCGAAGGCATCTCCCGGATTAAGGGCACCAAGGTTCCGTAGCTGTATAATTGGACAGGAATGTTGGCACAGCTCAGACCACCGAACCTCCGCCGGGAATGCAAAGCAGAGAAAATGGGTGGGAGGGGGGGAGCTACAGTGGGAGTGAGTTGAACATCGATGAGAAATGGGAAAACAATTCTTCGTTTATCCGTGCAGATTTAATGCAAAGTTCAAACAAATTTAATAGTCGAGAAACTTTTAACTCTTTTCTTCGTCTGCTGTTCGGGTTCTATTTGTCTGGCCAATGTACCGAGACAGAACGGTGCACCGGCAGAAGGAGCAAGTGTTGAATGGAAAGCAGTGAAGTTGAACTTGTTTGGACGCAGTGGGAGTCGGGTCGTTCTGGTTCCCGTTCCTGCCCCGCTTCGCCTGCGTCCGAAGCATATTGACACAAGAATTTATCCCATAACCGAGGCAGACGTAGCAGCATTCATCCACGGACCGTATGGTTTGGCTTCGTAATAGTTATTCCATTCTTGGAAGTATCCTTTTCAAACATTCATTGTTTCATCGTGTTCAATTCCCGTCTCTGCAACTGCTGACAACTCTTCTCTCCACTCATGGCGCTCCTAGATGTGAGAATAAATATCTGTCTAATGAACACCTGCACAGAGGGGAGGGTGAGAATAATTTAATTAAAAATATAATATTCTCATTTATTTCATTTCCATGCCGCCCCGAACGCGCGTCCCTCCTTACGCGCAGCATGCTTTACTGTCATTACGTTGGGTTCTGGTGCGAGTTCTCGGTCCTGTGCGCGTTAACTTTCAAGAAATTCCACCCTTAAGACGATAGCAAAAGCTCTGGTGCGAGATCCTGCCAGATGTTACCCGTGATGACGGTATCGGTTCGGGCAATGGAGCACTCGCTCCATTTCGTGATCTTCTCCAGAGCGTGGCCCTGTCACCCCACCCGGCAGATGGAGTGCACTCTATCTCGTCGCAATCGACATTGAGTAATGTCACACTTTTGCACTTTTCGTGCTCATGTCCGCGTACCATTTGCAGTTGGCAAAGTTTGCCCCACGTTCGTGATGTGCCAGCTTCTTTTTTTTGTTCACCTCGGAAGCTTTTTTTTGCCCCTTCGCGCGTCTGTTATCAATTGTCGTCTTCCTAAATCTTGTCTTTCCCATTAGCTTTTGTGACACGATAAAATTACGCCAACGTACCTGCGATGTTCGCGTTCGCCTCGCTCGCTATCGGGACGAAGAATTGGGAGTTTTTAGACCGTGCCTGCCAGAGGGGCTACAAATGACTGACACAGCAAAGGCGCAGATGGATTACGTGCTAAGTAGCGTCTCGTACATCAACGGACCGTGCGGAGGTACATCATTTATAAGTGCTAGGGCAACCGACAGTGCACTGTAAGTTGTTGCGGAAAATTAATGATAGTACAAAGCACTTCCTTAACGCGCCCAGAGCTACCTATACTATGCATTTAGACGTTGTGCACACTGACTTAGGTTCTGGCTATGTGATGCTGCATATTTTGAATTTCTTTACCAATGCACATTGATTGCTGCGAAAATATGTATTCGAAGGCATCTCCCGGATTAAGGGCACCAAGGTTCCGTAGCTGCATAATTGGACAGGAATGTTGGCACAGCTCAGACCACCGAACCTCCGCCGGGAATGCAAAGCAGAGAAAATGGGTGGGAGGGGGGGAGCTACAGTGGGAGTGAGTTGAACATCGATGAGAAATGGGAAAACAATTCTTCGTTTATCCGTGCAGATTTAATGCAAAGTTCAAACAAATTTAATAGTCGAGAAACTTTTAACTCTTTTCTTCGTCTGCTGTTCGGGTTCTATTTGTCTGGCCAATGTACCGAGACAGAACGGTGCACCGGCAGAAGGAGCAAGTGTTGAATGGAAAGCAGTGAAGTTGAACTTGTTTGGACGCAGTGGGAGTCGGGTCGTTCTGGTTCCCGTTCCTGCCCCGCTTCGCCTGCGTCCGTAGCATATTGACACAAGAATTTATCCCATAACCGAGGCAGACGTAGCAGCATTCATCCACGGACCGTATGGTTTGGCTTCGTAATAGTTATTCCATTCTTGGAAGTATCCTTTTCAAACATTCATTGTTTCATCGTGTTCAATTCCCGTCTCTGCAACTGCTGAACTTGGCTCGGGTGGGCGCCCGTCGTTGTTCCATTATACTTTGTTAGTTTGACACCATAATCCAAAAATCAGCTCACCATATGCGAAACGAAATGTTCATGTAGCTAGGCCATGCCAAGGCGGCCGCGTCGGAAAACGGATGCAAATGTTGAGGTTTGTTGACGGCGGAGCTGGGCAGAGTTGACGGTTGAAGGGGCGTGTGAATGTGCACACTGTAAATAGATTTTGTGAAATCCTGCATTGTGCATTCCGAGGAAATCATTCCTAGTGCGTTGAAAATTTGAACCCCTCGTTTGATTATACAATCAATTCGTCCGTTGGGAATAGTTTACGTGCTTATTACGTAACATATTTTTTAATAACTAGTCCAAGATTAAAAAAATAAAAAAAGCTTACCTGTAACCAAACATTTTAAATAAAAACTATAAACGGTATTGGTAACGGATGAAAAGTTTTTAAGCAAGGTTTGCTTGAATTATTCATTGAATTATTCAAATATGGCTTCTTAAACAACGTTCGTTTTTCGAAGATTTTGATAGACTATAGTACTCCCAACTAAGTCATCACACCTCATCGATCGATGTCATCGATCAGTGTAACTAATTTCAATGCAAGTAATAAATATTTATATTCTTTGGAATAGCGATCTACTTGCTGTGGTTGACTAGACTTAATTTTACCACCACAAAACCCTCATGTATCTTCTATAACCTCAATTACTGTGCAGATTGTTTTTATAGCTTCCATGGTCCATGGTTCCATGGTTTGTGGTAGAGATGGGAATAACTATTCCTTTCAGGCAGTTGACTCACTCTTACTCACTCGCCATTGGGATTCGTATCGTTTAGTAACTAGTTAGAGAGTTGATTATAACAGCTCACTCGTTTAGCGACTCTTTTGGGATTCGAGCCGCTACGGCCAGTTGTTACTCACTCGCAAGTGAGTTTGGTTATAACGACTCCCTAAAGAGTCAATACAACTCTTTTTTAAGAATTAACTCACTCTTTTCATTGCAAAGATTTTACTTTGAAATACGACTTTATGAACCGAAAAAATCGAACGAATATTAGAAGATCAGTAACGTAAAACACAGTCCGTCCCTCTTATGTAGCACGACATGCATCCAATAAATAAGGACACCAATTAATTCATTTCTTAGCTTAATGAATCTGATATGGTATGCACCCAATTTGTTATACTATACATATTCTGCAATGCTTTTTTCTATATTTGTTTTCGTTGAAAATGTTTGAATTTTATTATATGTTGATTTTTTGCTGCAGTAAAATGGTTATTCTATGCTTTGTATTTCATAATTTTATTCTATTTAACGTATTTTTTGTATAATACCATTTGCTCAAAACGATTCAAGCAATGTATTCATTGCCATTGCATAAAATATTGCTTAGCACGCGAATCAAAAACTATCATTGATGCTTAATGTTTAACCCTTAACTTTAATACGCATATTGAGGAAGGGTAATGTTAACTAGGAACTTAGTAGATGGAGTCTTATTGATATGTTAAGGAAATGTGTGATGGTAGTATAAGATTAAGATGAATAAAATGAAAACTAGTTTGATCAGGAGGTCGTCTAAACTCTGACATCTCCAAGAGAGGCAATTGACAGTTACTGCGAGGATTGCGCATTTCGAATAAGAGGCCTAAGTGGTCCTAAAATACTAAAGCAATGTGTTATTTTCTATGTTCATATACATAAGATTGAAGTTTTCTTACAGTGTATTTAGCACAAAAAAAGTTATCACGATGTGTATCTATTTTGCATGTGAAAGGTAAATATGTAATACTTCTATTATCCGAACATATTGAAATGATTGTGCTGTCCGTTGGCATACATTGTGAGGGTAAATTTCTTCGCTCTCTAGTTGGCGGGTTTACCACATCAAAGACGATATGTAAAGCATGTGCGCTGCTTCGTTGAGCCGTTGACTTCATTAATGCTCTCTTATGCTGCTCCGAAAGTATTCCAGTGTTCTTTGCCAACTCAGCGGTAGAGCATGAGCACGGCCATCTTGAGCATACGGTTGGAGCCACAAATATTGCCTGCGTTGAAAGTAAATCAAGAAGCAATCAACAACCAATTTACCACCGTTTTGCAGACACTCTTGCACTTTCATACACGCACTAGGTTCCTTGCCCGGTACGTGTTGCCCATCGGTGAGGCGAAGATCAATTCACATGAAATGGACTGAAAGGCGCGCGGGTTTTCGCTCTCAGAAAAGCGCGATGGCAAGAGCGGAGACGAAAATATTTTCAATTTCATCGCTATGCGGTTTCGCTCCCGGTGTCTGGGTTAGTCATCCGGCTAAGGGCCAGAACGGTTCCAGCTAGACCGAACCTATTCTTGGTTTAATTCCAAGCAACCCCGAAAATCGTTGCCCGCTCGGTCGATTTAAGTGCACGGCTGGACGCTGCACTCGAATCCGGCGCCTTTTTGGAACAATACAATTATTTATTTCCTCCGCTGGGGGAAAACACGCGCCAGCGCACCAGCGAGCGTGAACCTGACGAGCGAAAAGTTTTATAATTATCCTTCATGCATTGAATCCGTTCCGTTGCTGCTATTGAAATTTCCATCAATTTGGACCGTCCGGTGGCGTTTCGGGTAGTGCGAACAGCCCGGGATTCCGCAGAAATTTTCAATTTACCACCAAAATACGCGTTGATCTCGTTCTGCAGAAGCACCTAATGCGCGTCCCTTTGTGTACATTCGGATATTCTGAGCTGGGCTGCAGTCTGGACGGGATGCGCTCCATTTCGGTTGCTCTTTCGCCCCAGAAATCGGTTGCCTGGGGCATGGCGTTGAAGAAATCCTCCGGTCAGCTGGGTTTGTGGTAGATATGGACCGGCAGCTGGGTGGAAGCTTCGGAACCATGTGCATCGCATAACAAAACCCGAGTGAAAATCATGCATGAATTTTGGATACGACCAAAACCCGGCGCACGGTTGTTATTTCGCCAACATTACGCCATTGCAACGCGATTATTTTGCCCAGCGACAAACGGGATAGCTGCAGCAGCTAACGGAGCCGAAGCGTGCAACCCAGCACCCAGCGCATCCAGAGTGCACCGTGAAGAAATTTCCATAAATATAAAATTGATATTATTTTTTCCTGATCTTTTTCCATCCCAATGTTTTACCACCCTCCTGGGGCGGGTGGCCCGTTCGACTTGTTCCGGCGCTACAACACAAAGCTGCAGCGTACTCGTTTGCCGAACGGAGCAAACGGCATGGAAGCAAGCCAGTGCGACACGGAGCTTCGGTGGTGCGAACTTGCATCGCGCGAGCTCGTGAAAGGCTTGCAAAGCGCTCGGCGAGGGAGGGGCGACGCGTCCAAGAGACATGTGGTAATAAATTGTGATAAATGATGTCTACTACTGGGGCTGCCCGGTGGAGCTTGCAACTGTTGGCAGCGCATTAGCAATGCAGTTTTGCATGGGGAGCGAAGGCCGAGGGAACATCAAGCACGAGTGGTAAAACAATTCCCTGACGGGTTTAGGCACTTGCCCTTTTACCAGACGACCGACCGATCGTCCCTGACACGGGAAAGTTGATAGCGTCAGCTCTTTTTTGGTCTCGAGCTAGAGATGGGACATCGTGCTAGCAGTTTCGACTCGAATGAGTTACGCCGAGCAGTCAGTCAAGTGCTATGGCTTGATAGAAGGAGCAGGTTGTGGTATTTCATTAAATTATTTTTCCTACGATGGAGGAGCATCACATAATCTAACGAATCAATGTGGCTTAAACACAACTATTTCATAATGGTACTAGTTCTGGCTGGAAGTTCCAAGTGGAAAACTTCCAAAGTTTTTAATGATCATTTCATTACTCAAAACTCTATTATGCTGAAACGTTCAAACGTAAACCAAAAAATCAAATAAAATGCCTGAAAGTGTATAGGTAAAATCGAGGCCTTATCAAGCGAACTTGTTCAATCAAGGCTGTACTGCCAAACAGTTACACAGATCCTGTTACACGATCGCTTTGAAAGCGATTCGCGTTGGCACGACCGCGCGAAAGAAGACCACGTCAGAAACAGTAATTTCATTATGATTTCATTAAAACCACTGCTAATCCGTCATGCGATACGGAAGGCACTGCCAGAAAATGTAAACGCGCCCATGTCAAACCCTCAGCACGGGAGAAAATGACTGCAAGAATATACCGCAACGTTCCGGTTACGATCTTGACCTGCAGGAATGTCGGAAATTGTTTAAAAAAAGCCCCAGAAGGTGGCAGCCAGACCCGGTCGGCGGTTTTGCTTCGCGCTTCGGTCCGAACGGGGTTGTAGCTTTTAAAGTTCCATTAAAAAGTTACGAGGGTAAATATCATTAGCCGGCGTTGATGACCGAAAGCGCCGGGGAAGCCAGCCAGCCAGTCTGCACAGTACAGCAACAGAAACGCACACATTCAGCCGAGAAGCCCGCCACGCTCGGCTTGGCTGCTGGCAACGCGCACCGGAGTGTATGAGTGCGGTGTGCGAATGACGCGGTTTTAAATTTGGTTAAGCTTCCGCACCGACGGCGGCCTTGGGCGTTTTCGGCCCAGGATGTCCGGAAATTCGTTCGGACTTCGTGCACGGATTGGTTTCATTTCGGATAGGAGCACAGTATACGGATCGAACGAGCCAATAACGGCAATGTCACGCGTGTTGAATGAACTATACGACTTTTTTGACTTTAACATCAATGTTTTTTGGGAACGACTACGTTTTGTGTACTAATTTATGTGCGTGTATTGTGAAATCTGTAACACTGCGTCTGTGATTGTAAACGTGTGCAACCATATCATGGTGGACA